>JANAVB010004886.1:0-19382 GCA_029216955.1 Iris pallida
TGATTGTCTTCTTAACAATAAAGATCATGGGCTAAGTTCTATTCAGGCGAAGGGTTACAACCCCGGTCCTTGTTTGGTTTAAGGGTTGTAACCTGGCTCCCGGAGCAGTTCTGAGTCCCCTCTTCGTTTATTGTCTTATTGCACCCCACGTCATGCTTGTAATGTTTTACCTTATCAACAAGATTTGGAGACGGACTTCTATTCAAGTGAAGGTTTACAACCCCGGTCCTTGTTTGGTTTAAGGGTTGTGACCCGGCTACTTGAATGGTTCCCTCGTACTCCACTACGATTGTTGTTATTCTTTAGTACCAAGCTCCTTTTGTAACTACTTTTAAATATTTATTTCTGATATACTGGTTTTAGTTCTTAAGTGAAGCCTCCTTTGTGGCACTTGCTCTTTTGGGATCTGACCCAGCTGGTTTTGTGTGGCCAGATTTCGGAGCAGCTTCAGAGGACCTACCGACCTTCCAGCCCGATGGTGACCATCAGGCGTGACCAGGGCAACGAGTGGGTTTATTTTTTTGTTCTCCCACTCTATTGTAAAATTTTTATTTTGAGGCATTTAGCTGGGCACACCTGTTAGCTCGTATTGTATACCGTATTATTGTCTGCCTACGGGCTGTAACATGATTGACATATCCTAGGGTTAATCATGTATGACTAAACTCTTGCTAGTCCTCACATTTTGTAAAGACTAGCTTCATGATCAGCTGAATATATTTGGGATGCCTTATTATTGTATATTTGGTGATCTTACATCTTGTAACTTTACTTGCTTGCTTGAGATTGAGACAATTAGGCTTGTTATTGACCATAGGAGACTGATAGATTGTAGTTAAACCCTCATATGTCTAGACAGCCGTGACCGTATAGTGGGATGAATTCCATTTCATTATACGTAGCTGGCTATGAATGCCTCCGCTCTCCAGTATTCTGGTTCTGGGGCGTTACATGCGTGCGCGCTTGCGCGCAACGTGCGTCGTAGGAGATTTTGCCCGTGCACAATGCGTGACTTGCGCGCCGCGCACTCGCGCACTTCTTGCCGCGTGCTCATGCGCGAGCTTGCGCAACGTGCGTTGTGGGCATTTTGCCTACGCGCAATGTGCAACTTGCGTGCAGGTCACTTCAAATGACTGTTTTTTCTTCTTTGGGCTATTTTGTAGCTAAAATCTTGAAAACTTAAAACAGAAAAGTTGTAGATCTTTTCCTTGGCTTCATTAATATGTTATTAGTTATTTTATGCAAGTTTCTCTCAATCATGATAATGTAAGGATAGAACACAATAGTGGCCTGTTAAGGCGCTCTTAACAAAGTATCAAGTAACATGATAATTCTTGATAGTGACCCGTCGTGGTGCACTCTTGACAAGTAACTTGACATGATAATTTTTGATGATGGTCTTTGTGACGCACTCTTGACTTGAAAAGTAACCTAACATGATAATCTCGATATGCCTTGCTAAGTAAATCTTGTCTTGACATCGTGGGTGTTTGTGCTTGTATAAGTTACATGTCTCGTCTTGCATCATGTCTAGGATATGAATTCCTGATTTCCACGGTCAGGAATTCATACTGAATCTGACTAGGATAATGACTAGAGTGATCAAGTAGTCCATGAAGAGATTTCTCAGCAACAGGCAATCCCGTTATCTGGACGCATTAAGTGGACTTGTAGCCTACCACGAGTAGGGACATTTCCAGCACACAGTCACGTGTTGCATTCTCCATAAATGGACATTCGACCTGGATAACTGGATGGTCTGCAGGGCTTGTGGCTGTTGGGATAATCCCATTGCATCTTGCTAGTAACTAGGCCAGTGATAACCCTAGTTAGTTAAAAGTATCAAGCCGTACTCTTGATTGGCCGTGATTGATTGGATGGAGTTATTCCAACTTAGTCTTATCCTGATCCTGTGCAAGATTGTGACATGACATGATTATTGTGCTTGCCTTAACAATAATGATCGGGGGTCCAGTTTTGTTCAGGCGAAGGGTTACAACCCCGGTCCTTATTTGGTTTAAGGGTTGTAACCTGGCTCCCGGATAGTTCTGTGTCCTCTCTTCGTTTATTGTCTTATTGCGACCCCATGCCATATTCGTCATGTTTTACCTTACCTTAATACCATGATTATTTATACTTGCATTAACAATAACGATCGGGGGTCCAGTTCTGTTCAGGCGAAGGATTACAACCCCGGTCCTTTTGGTTTAAGGGTTGTGTCACGACCCGCACCCTGTATAGGGGTACGATAAGTGGTTACGTCCAGCCTACGCCGCAGTGTCGACGGTATCACATATATATATCAAAATATATCACATATATAGTCATAATATGATTTAGGGTTCCTACCACCTTGCAAACTTAGCTTCTAAGTCTTGGACCAAGTAGATAGATATTTAGGTTTCTAAAATATCTAAAAAGTAACATATCTAGATATTTATCAAACCTAGATATTTCTAGCATAAAACTAACATCTAACATTAGTCTTCTAGGTTAGTTGCTAACCTCTAGATTAGTGCTAAACTAGGTTAGGAGCTAACATGACACTTAACAACTAATTAAATAATAATAAACTACATAAATCAAATAAATTATAATAAATTACCAAAATACCCTTTTGACTAAAAAGTGGTAATTTGATATCCTAATCACATGGTTAGGATTACATGGTCATGGTTAGTCTTAGGTTATGAAATTTCTAGGGTTTACACTAGAGTTATACTAGTAAAATCACAAAGTCATAAGTCGTGACTTAGAAAATAGTTTTAATCTAACTAAAATTCACCAAAATCATATTATGACTAAACACCATTATTTAATAATAAAAATAATAAATTTTTAAAATATCCCAATTTTAGAAAACTGGGTGTTACAGGTTGTAACCTGGCTCTCGGAGTAGTTCTATGACCTCTCTTCGTTTATTGTCTTCACTGTACCAATAGTATTTGAGACGGGTTTCTATTCAGGTGAAGGGCTGCAACCGGTCCTTGTTTGGTTTAAGGGTTGTGACCCTACTTGAATGGTTTCCTCGTACTCAGTTTACTGTTGTTATCTCTATTATTATCAGTTCTTTATTTATTATCTTTAGTATTCTATGATATGCTGGTTTTAGTTCCTAAGTGAAGCCTCCTTCGTGGCACTTGCTCTTTCTGGGATCTGACCCAGCTGGTTTTGTGTGGCCAGATATCGGCAGCTCCAGAGGATCCACCTGTCTTCCAGCCAGATGGTGACACCAGGCGTAACCCTGCAACGAGTGGGTTTCTTTTGTCCTCCCACTTATTTATAAAATTATTCTTTTGAGGCATTTAGCCGACGAGCACGTGTTAGCTCGTATTGCATCTTTATTTACTGTCTGCCTACGAGCTGTAACATGATTGACAGATACTAGGGTTGATCATGTATGACTAAACTCTTGCTAGTCCTCACATTTTGTACGACTAGCTTCATGATCAGCTGAATATGTAATATTTGGGACGCCTTACGATTGTATATTTGGTGATCTTTCATCTTGTAACTTTTACTTACTTGCTTGTGATTGAGACAATAGGCTTGTTCTTGATCATAGGAGACTGATGGCTTGTAGTTAAATCCTCATGTATCTAGACAGCTGTGACCGTATAGCGAGGTGGGTTATTCAATATACGTAGCTGTCTATGTCCGCTTCCGCTCTTCAGTATTTTGGTTCTGGGCGTGACATGGTTTAAGTGGAGGCCCATGCAGGTCGATAGAGCCCAGCTATTCCAGCAGGGGCTCCATTTAGAGATCTTGTTGTCAGTGGAGCAGTTTGAGCATCAGACCTTTGATGCAGTACTGAGGGCAGCCCGGAGGCATGAATATACCTCCCAGAGGATCGTGGATAGGACCGGCGGTCGAAAGCGATCCCATAGCCAGATGAATCAGTCATCAGCACCAGCCCCGGCAGCCAGGGCTTTGACCATTGGAGCTCCGAGGCGGGCGGCCTCAGTGACGTCGGTTCACCATTCCACCCAGACGTACCCTTAGTAGCAGAAGCAGACTTCCGCAGTTGGATGTTCACATTGCGGGAAGCTAGGGCATATGGTATCAGAGTGTCGTAGAGCACAGGGTTTGTGCTTGGTTTGGGTGTCCCGGACCACAGGGTTGGGAACTGCCCGAACAGGGGGAGTTCATCGCATTCTCTAGTCCATCAGTTAGAGGACCAGCACCAGTCCAGCAGCAGCAGCAGCTGCAGTACCCGTTCTCGAGGCTATTGTCGATGCAAGCCCAGGCATTCGAGCAGCAGAGATCGCAACAGTATGTCCAAGCCCAAGCCCTGATCCAGAGCAGACAAAAATTTTCAGCAGAGGGGACCCGCATCCAGAGGACATGGTCAAGTGCTGGCTTTGACCATGGGAGAGGAAGGATTAGCACCAGGAGAGGTAGTGGCAGGTACTATTCTCGTCAACACCTTTCCAGCTTCAGTATTATTTGATTCTGGTGCCTCGATTATTTATGTCTGTACGTTTCGCGACACGGGTAGGACTGGGGCCCGAGTCATTATCAGTAAGGCTCAATATACTTACTGGTAATGGACTTGTAGGAGGAGATAGAGTTTTCCTCGTGTCGGATCGTAGTTAGCGGTGAGAATTTCCCGCTAGATTGATAGAGTTACCGACGGTCGATTATGATGTGGTCTTAGGGATGGATTGGTTGAGGTACCAGTATGCTAGGATAGACTGCCATATTGGCAGGGTTATTTTTAGCATTCCAGGTGAGCCGAAGTTTTCCTTCTCCGAGGCGAAGTTGAACCTTCTCCACCAGTATTGCGGATGGCAGTAGCAGAAGCAGTTCAATTTTCCAGAGTAGTCGAGGTGTTTCCGGATGTTTTCCAGAAGAGCTTCCAGGGATGCCGCTAGAGCGGGAGATCGAGTTTACCATCGACTTGATTCCGGGACAGCCCCAGTGTCAGAGAGAGTCTACAGGATGGCTCCATAGAGCTAGAGATATTGTACAAGATGATTGAAGAAATTAGAACCAAGAGAATTCGTGCTAGTGGATCGCCTTGGGGAGCCCCGATGCTTCTTGTAAAAAAGAAGGATGGTCATCCAGATTATGTGTAGATTATCGTACCTTGAACTCTGTAAATTTCAAGAACATATACCCTCTTCCGAGGATAAATGACTTGTTTGATTAACTCAAGGGGGCAGCAGTATTCTCGAAGATGGACTTACGGTCAGAATACTATCAGATCAGTGTCAGAGAGCAGGACATCCCGAAGACAGCTTTCAGATCCCGGTATGGGCATTGGGAGTTCCTTGTTATGCCCTTTGGAGCAACCAATGCGCCGAAAGTATTCATGGACCTCATGAATCGTATCTTTATGCCTTATTTGGATCAGTTCGTGATTGTGTTCCTAGACGACATCCTAGTCTACAGCAAGAATGAGGCAGAGCATGAGCTGCATCTCCGTGTGGTTCTTCAGATTCTCAGAGAACACCAATTGTATGCCAAGTTCAGTAAATACGAGTTCTGGCTCGATCGCCTTGGGTCATATCATCACCAGATGAGGAGTTGAAGTGGATCCCCAGAAGATATTGGCCATAGAGACGTGGCCAGCACCTAGCACCGTCGCAGAAGTTTGGAGTTTCCTAGGATTGGCTGGCTATTACCGACAGTTTGTATCAGACTTTGCTCGGATTTCAGCACCATTGATGCAGTTGACCCGCAAGGATGTGCAGTTTGCTTGGACAGCAGAGTATCAGAGTTCATTCGAGGAGTTGACGCAAAGATTGATGACGGCACCCATTCTCACGCTTCCAAATGGAACCGGAGGATTCTCAGTATATTGTGATACTTCAGGCAGAGGCTTAGGATGTGTTCTGATGCAACATGGGATGGTAATAGCTTATGCGTCACGTCAACTTCGTGATCATGAGAGGAATTACCCAACCCATGACTTAGAGCTGGCAGCAGTAGTATTTGCACTTAAGTTGTGGAGGCACTACCTATATGGAGATAGGGTGGAGATTTTCACCGACCACAGCCTGAAGTATGTTTTCACCTAGAAGGATCTTAACATGCGTCAGAGGAGGTGGCTGGAGCTACTTGTGGATTATGATGTCAACCTGCAGTATCATCTTGGAAAGGCCAACGTTGTTGCAGATGCATTGAGCAGAAGAGCCGGACTTTATTTTCTAATAGCACAACCAGAGCTGTTTGCAGATCTTCAGAAGATGGGTATAGAAGTTGTCCTTCCTTCCAGTGTGGCATTGATGGCCAGCATGCAAGTTCAGTCCACTATAGTCGAGAGGATCCGGATGGCGCAGTCAGCAGATTCCAAGCTTCAACGACTCAGAGCAGAGTGTGAGACAGGACGAAGACCAGAGTTATACATTAATAAAGTCGGTACACTTCGACAAGGGAAGCGTCTTTATGTACCTAGTGGAAATATCAAACAGGAGATCATGACAGAGGCTCACAGTTCGCAGTATTTCATTCATCCCGGCGGTACGAAGATGTACCGTGATATCCGTCAGCACTTTTGGTGGAATGGCATGAAGAGGGAGATAGTCCGGTTTGTCTCTCGATGTTTGGTTTGCCAACAATTAAAGCTGAATATCAGAGACCAGCTGGACTTCTTCAGCCCTTGCCAATTCCAGAATGGAAGTGGGAGCATATAACCATAGATTTTGTGACTGGATTACCCAGATCCCCGGCTGGCAGAGATGCTATTTGGGTTATTATAGACAAGCTCACGAAGGTAGCTCATTTTTTTTTTCCTTCAGAATTGGTCAGTCGACAGATCACCTTGCGGAGATGTACCTCAGGCAGATAGTCAGATTGTAAGGAGTGCCAGTCAATATCGTGTCCGACAGAGATTCAAGATTTATGTCGCACTTTTGGTGGAGTCTTCAGAAGAGTATGGAGACTCGTCTCAAGTTCAGTTCAGCTTATCATCCGCAGACAGATGGTCAGTCAGAGCGCACAATCCAGACCCTTGAAGATATGTTGCGGTCATGTACACTCGACTTCGGTGGTTCATAGGAAGATCACCTGCATCTCGTGGAGTTCTCCTATAACAACAGTTTCCAGGCCAGTATCCAGATGGCACCCTTTGAAGCGTTGTATGGCAGGAAGTGCAGATCACCTTTAGCTTGGGATGATGTCGGCGAGAGACAGATGCTTGGTCCAGAAATGATTACGCAGACAATCGAGGTGGTCAGACAAGTCAGAGATCATCTTCGAGTTGCCCAAGATCGTCAGCGCCATTGGGCCGATTCTCATCGGCGTCCCCTTGAGTTTTCTGTCGACGACCATGTGTTCCTTAGGATCTCGCCTACCCGTGGCGTCATTCGATTCGTCGTACGGAGAAAGCTTAGTCCTAGGTATATAGGGCCGTTCGACATTCTAGAGCGAGTAGGTGATGTATCCTATTGTCTCGCTCTTCTGCCGTCGTTATGTGAGGTGCATGATATCTTCCATGCATCCCAATTACGATGGTATATTCCAGATCCAAGCCATATCCTTGATCATTCAGAATTGGTTGTTGGTACCAACCTTTCGTATGAGGAAAGTCCCATATCCATATTGGATCGAAGAGAGAAGATACTCAAGAACAAGACTATTAATTTAGTCCGTGTTGCTTGGGGTCATCACTCCTTGGGTGAGTCAACGTGGGAGCGTGAGGATGATATCCGCTCGCGATATCCACACATTTTTGACTCATAAGGTATAATGTCTCCCTTATGTCTTATGCTTTTACTTTTACTTCCTTGCTTGCATGAATTATTGCTTGATTGACTACTAGTCCTAGCTTGCTTATGATTAATATAGCTTGTACTGACACCTCTAGCCTCTTGATTAAATTTCGATGACTAAATTCTTTTAAGGAGGGTAAAGTTGTCACTCCCGTTTTCCGTTATACGTATTTTCAGGATACGTATATGGATTTCTGACAATTGTCATGTGGTCGTATTTTTACTAATCTTGCTTAGCTTAGCCTTGGTTTAAATCTTGACTTGATTGGTTCAACTTGGTTCAACATGACTTGGCTTGGCTTGGTTTGGTTTATATTGGGTTGAGATGAGTGGGGTTTCTATATAAGTCAACTTCTTCTCTCTCCTTCATTATTTGCATTTACTTCTTTATCTTCTTTATTTACTCCTCCCACCTACCAAGCCTAGGCAAGTGCAACTTGCTTCATGATGGATCTCAAGTTTTATTGTTACATTCCCTTCCTTACTTCATTCTAAGCCTCTTTAGAACTTGACATTTTTGGATTTGATGGATGGATTATTGTAGATCTAAGTTTGTAACTTTTCAGTTTTCTTGGTTTTGATCTCTAAAACTTGGATATTTTCAAAATCTAATAGTTCTATGTTGTAGGGAATTCAATTCTACCCAATTTTGGCTTTTGAACCGCTTGATTTCGACTTCGTATGAGAAAGTTATGTCATTTTCGAGTTTATGGGTTCCCTACGCCTCTTGGTACTGTCGGGACGATGAACAGTGCCGCACGCAGTGTCTTCGCTGTCGCGCATCCGCGCACCGCGCTTGCGCACAACGTGCGCCGTGGACGATTTTGTCCACTCGCAATGCGTGACTTGCGCGCAGCGCGCCCGCGCGCCGCTCTTGCGCGCAACGTGCGCCGTGGGCGATTTTGCCCGCGCACAATGCGTGACTTGTGCGCCGCTCGCCCGCACGCCGTGCTTGCGCACAACGTGCGCCGTGGGCAATTTTTCCTGCGCGTAATGCACAACTTGCGCGCAGGTCACTTCAAATGACTGGTTTTACTTCTTTGGGCTATTTTGTAGCTAAAATCTTGAAAAACTCAAAATAGGAAAGTTGTAGATCTTTTCCTTGGCTTCAACAGTATGTTATTAGTTATTTTTATGCAAGTTTCTCTCAATCATGATAATGTAAGGATAGAACACGAAAAGTGGCCTGTTAAGGCGACTATTAACAAGTATCAAGTAACATGATAATTCTTGATAGTGACCCCGTCGTGGTGCACTCTTGATAAGTAACTTGACATGATAATTCTTGATGATGGTCAGTTGTGACGCACTCTTGACTTGATAAAGTAACCTAACATGATAATCTCGATATGCCTTGCTAAGTAAATCTTGTCTTGACACCATGGGTGTTTGTGCTTGTATAAGCTACATGTCTCGTCTTGCATCATGTCTAGGATATGAATTCCTGATTTCCACGGTCAGGAATTCATACTGAATCTGACTAGGATAATGACTAGAGTGATTAAGTAGTTCATGAAGAGATTTTCCAGCTACAGGTAATTCTGTTATCTGGGCACATTAAGTGGACTTGTAGCCTACCGACGAGTAGGACACATTTTTAGCACACAGTCACGTGATGCATTCTCCATAAATAGACATTCGACCTGGATAATCGGATGGTCTGCAGGGCTTGTGCCTATTGGGATAATCTCATTGTATCTTGCTAGTAACTAGGCCAGTGATAACCCAAGTTAGTTAAAAGTATCAAGCCGTACTCTTGATTAGCCGTGATTGATTGGATGGAGTTATTCTAGCTTAGTCTTATCCTGATCCTGTACAAGATTGCGACATGACATGATTATTGATGCTTGCCTTAACAATAACGATCGGGGGTCCAGTTCTGTTCAGGCGAAGGGTTACAACCCCGGTCCTTATTTGGTTTAAGGGTTGTAACCTGGCTCCCGGAGCAGTTATGTGTCCTCTCTTCGTTTATTGTCTTATTGCGATCCCATGCCATGTTCGTCATGTTTTGCCTTACCTTAATACCATGATTATTTATACTTTTCTTAACAATAACGATCTGGGGTCCAGTTCTATTCAGGCGAAGGGTTACAACCCCGGTCCTTGTTTGGTTTAAGGGTTGTAACCTGGCTCTCGGAGCAGTTCTGTGATCTTTCTTCGTTTATTGTCTTCACTGTACCAATAGTATTTGAGACGGGTTTCTATTCAGTGAAGAGCTGCAACCCCGGTCCTTGTTTGGTTTAAGGATTGTGACCTGGCTACTTGAATGGTTTTTCTCGTACTCAGTTTACTGTTGTTATCTCTATTATTATCAGTTCTTTATTTATTATCTTTAGTATTCTATTGTGATATACTGGTTTTAGTTCCTAAGTGAAGCCTCCTTCGTGGAACTTGCTCTTTCTGGGGTCTGACCCAGCTGATTTTGTGTGGCCAGATATCGGAGCAGCTCCAGAGGATCCACCTGTCTTTCAGCCAGATGGTGACCACCAGGCGTAACCCTGACAACGAGTGGGTTTCTTTTGCCCTCCCACTTATTTGTAAAATTATTCTTTTTAGGCGTTTAGCCGACGAGCACGTGTTAGCTCGTATTGCATCTTTATTTACTGTTTGCCTACGGGCTGTAACATGATTGACAGATCCTAGGGTTGATCCTGTATGACTAAACTCTTGCTAGTCCTCATATTTTATACGACTAGCTTCATGATCAGCTGAATATGTAATATTTGGGACGCCTTACGATTGTATATTTGGTGATCTTGTATCTTGTAACTTTTACTTACTTGCTTGTGATTGAGACAATAGGCTTGTTCTTGACCATAGAAGACTGATGGCTTGTAGTTAAACCCTCATGTATCTAGACAGTCATGACCGTATAGCAAGGTGGGTTGCACTTTAATATACGTAGCTGGCTATGTCCGCCCCCACTCTCCAGTATTCTGGTTCTGGGGCTTGACAATTTTGTATTAAATACTAGTGGATAACCCGTGCCATAATGGCATGTACACGAACCCGACCTTCTCGACGTAGGCGTGCAAGCACCGGAGCAGCATCAGGTAGTTTCGGACGGAGATGCGGCCTCCGAACCCGGCCTTCTCGACGTAGGCGTGCATGCACTAGGCCAGCGCCAGGGACCCGAGCTCAGCGGATACGGCAAAGACCACGGTGGCGGCGTTCGGGGCGGCGTGGGGCCTCATGGAGGCGAAGACGCGCAGGGCCGTCGTGGGGCGTCCGAGGGCGGCGAGGCCCGAGACGGCGGTGGTCCAGGAGACGACGTCCCTGTGCGGCATTCCGTCGAACACCCGTAGGACGTGGTCGGCGAAGCCGCGTCGGGAGTAGGCTGTGAGCAGGACGGTCTGCACGAAGGGGTCGGGCCAAAATTCGAGGAGGAAGGCGTGTGCATGGAGCAACCTGGTGGCGGCGGCGGCGGTGGTGGTGTCGAACAAAGAATAGAAGGTGCGGGAGTCGGTAGGGATGCGACGACGGAGCATTTAGGAGTAGATAGAGAGTGGGTCGGCAGAGATGGCGATGGCGGTATTGAAGGAGAAGGGGTTGGGGTTGGTCATGGCGGAGAAGAGGGAGGCGGGGAAGGAAGGATCGGCGTCTGCAGCGCGGTCGAGGAGGCTGCTTGCGACGAAGGGGTTGCGGAAGTGGCCGGCGACGACGGCGTGGGCGAGGATGGAGCGGAGGCGGCGGAGGCTGGGGCGGTGCAAAAGGAGCTGGAGGTGGGGGCGCCGTTGGAACAACCGGTTGCTCCGCACCCAACATGGGACCTCCTCATCTCTTAGAGAGAGGGGTAATTTAGTCCTTTCATCATCGTTGAATCAAAGCACATGGGTCGAACCAAAAACGCATTGTGCCATATATTATAGATACGGACCATCTCTAAATTTTATAATTTATGTAAAATATTTTACACTAAGCACCCCTAAACTTTATATATATATATATATATATATATATATATATATATATATATATATATATATATATATATATATATATATATAGTAAACACAAAATATTGGACGTGTCAGTATAAATAACCCAAAATATTATTGTCCATTATTTTTTAGATAAAATTTAAAATTAGATGTAACTGTAATTTAAATTAATTCATAATGGGTTAAAAAATGTAGGATTAGCGTGTGGTATGCAAAATAGTATACAGCTGTCAATATATTTTTGCAAATAAAAAATTTGGTAATTATTTTTTTGAAAACTATATTCCTGTATTTGGTGACTATCTAACTATTTTCAAAAAAAAGATAAAAAGCTAAAAAAAAAAAAACTTTAGCAAATGCCCAAAAAAATCTTAAATATTAAAAAATATTTTTAGAAAATGAAAGAAGAAAAAATGAAAAATACAAAAATAATCAAAAAACTAAAAAACTAAAAAACCTTACAAAGAGAAAAAAAAATAGATTTTTAAAAAAAAGACAAAAAAATCTTAAAAAAACAAAATTGTTCGGACAAGAATGCTATATTCGCTAATAAGGTGTAGGATTCTCATATATTTTTAGTAAATTGTTACGGTCTGACTACATAAACTCAAATATGAACTTGTAAAATGGTTATGACATGTGGCATTATTTTTTCATTTACGTCATTGGCTTTTTCTGTTTAGGTCCTTTGAAAAATTACTGGCTGAGATGCGTGTAATACAACGGCTACTAATAGTCGAGTCTTCAAAATTTAGAATTCATGAGTTCCTCTAGGATTTTTTAATTGTTTATTCGAATATTTACAATTTTTGAAAAATAATTTTTTATAACATAATCCAAACATGGTAATGGGTTTTCCATCGAAAATATGTTTGGTAATTAAAAAAATTTCGTGTACCAAACGTCCCATAAATTTAATTTGTACTAGCAGTGGATAAAAAAAATAGGAAATCTTAACACAAATAATATAATATAATTTTCGTAAGAAAAAACGAGGGAGTTGTGGGAACCAACAAACTATCGATACTGTTTCTTAGTATGAACTTTACCAAGTTTTGGTTATGTAAGTTGTTGTGTCAAAAGTTTGGGTTTGACTTAGGACGCTGCTACGTTGTCCGCAACACAGATCCGCAATTTTGGCGCGCCTGACACATGTCGACCTTCCATTGGAGGGTTTTTTGGTGGCGAGTCCGAGCTAGAGGGGGGCCAGAGGGCTTCTGTCATGTGGTAGGATGGTCAAATTCGCGGGCAAAATATCATTTATGTTTGGCATATCATGTTTTTAGGGCTTATTAGGAACTCCAAAAACCAACAACTTATTCTTTACAATTCACTACAGCCTATTTTGAAAAAAATATTATATAGCTGGTTGGAAAAGAAAATTTAAGAACATTACTTGAACAATTATACTATTAGAAGGTGTTTGTTAAGCGGAAACTATATAGTCAGATATGAACTTGGACTTAGGGGTTGTTTGGTTCTCCAGAGCGGAGCTGGAAAGTGCAAATTTTTTGGATGTGGGTGTTCGTCCGTACATGTGAGACTCGTCTCACTGTATCCACTACAAAAATTCATTGATTTAGCGACGGCTATATCCGTCAAAAATTCGTCGGTAAATATAATTACCGACAGATGGTCGACGGATATTGGTTAAAAAATGTCGTCGGGAAAAGTCTCGTCGCTAACTGCAATCCGTCGGCAAGTAGTCGCCCAACGACAAATTAGTGACGGACTGCCGTCAACCATACTCGTGCAGTTTGCGACGACTCGCCGACGGATTACCGTCAAATCACGTATCAGAAGAAGTAATGACGTATCACTTACCAACGCACAAATCCGTCGCTACTTGGTCGGTAAATGCGTATCATAGAGTTTCTGATATGCAAAATTCGTCGCCAATTAGTCACGAATGGTCGCTAAGTTTTGACGGAGCTGCGACGGAATATCCATCGATACAGTTCTGTGAATTATTCATATTTCCAGAGCATAGGCAACGGATAATCCGGTGTTACTCCGTCGTGTGTCATCGCTAGACCGTCGCCAATCGGTCGGCATTATAGCGATGGATTATCCGTCGCCAATGTTTTACCAACTACTAGCGACGGTATACTGTGAGACCCGTCTCACTGTATCGGTATTTTATACGGATACGTGTTTATTTGAGCCGTATTTCGTATTTATCGATTTGCGTGATATTTTAAAATTTCCTAAGTGTAGGATTTTATGACTTGGTTTAACTTGGATTTTGTTTTATTTGGTTCGGTTCCACTTTGACTTGGTTTGGTTTAGTTGGTTTCTCATGAGATGAGGTGTGTGGCTTAGATTGAGTGGAGAGGAATGAATGGTGGAGATCACTTGAGCTTGTTATATAAGCCACTTTTTCTCTCTCCCTCCTCATTCACCCTCATTCATTTCTTTTCCACCAAACCCTAGCCATTGGAGAGAGAGGCAAGTACACCTTGCCGAATGTTGGACGATTTCAACTTCGTTTGTTCCATTCTCTTTATTGTTAAATTCTAAACATGTTTAGAACTTGGAGTTTTCCACTTTGATGGCTAGATTATGGTAGATCTAACTTTGTGGTACTTTCAGTTTTTATAAGTTTTGATCTGTTAAACTTGTATATTTTTGCTAGTTGATGGTTCCATGTTGTAGAGAATTTCATTCTATCCCATTTTTGACCTATAGAAGTTCGGATTTGGGCTCCGGATGATGGAGTTATGGAGCTTGAGAACTTGGCCCCCGTGGTGTTCTTCTTCTCAAAAATTTGGAGAAGAAGAACAGTGCTGACCGCATGAACCCTCCCTTAGCGGCATGGTTGCATTGACCGTGTGAAGAAGATGGAGTTTTACGCCCACGCATTGCGTGCCAGCGTATTCCTCAGCTTTTACGCCCACGTCTTAACGTGTTAGCGTAGTTCCCTTTTACGCACACGCATCGCGTGACAAGCGTACCTCATTTTACGCTGCTTGAATTTTGCGCTCGGGGCTTACCCGCTAGCGTAAAATCGAGCTCTGTTTTACGCTGAACGAATTTTACGCTCGGGACTCTCCCGTCCGCGTAAAATCCTGCTAGCGTGAAGCCTTGCCAGCGTAAACCCTTGACCCGAGCCAACCCTTGCTAGCGTAAAAGTTATGCTCTAGTGTTCCTCGTATGGAATCTCAATTGTAGAGAGTTTTTACGCACGTACAATCTGACTAGCGTAAAACCCCTCCCGCATGCACCTTGCTAGCGTAAAGCTATCTTACCTTGCTCTTGCCCGCGTAGTGCTATTTACGCTCGGGTTTAATTGGCCTAGCGTAGAAGTACACGCATAAACTTGGGTTCCTATGGCGTACACCTTTACCCCTATTGTATATTTTTACGCCCATTTTATATCCTTACGCCTTTTGTCCTGAACTTGATAATCCGATTTGATTGACATGATTGAAATGACAATTATACCTGGCATGGTGCGACCAAGAACTGACATGCTTGACAGTGACCCACCGTGGTGCACTCCTGACATGATAACTTGACCTGATAACTAGACCTGCTATACATGACACGACAGTGACCCGTAGTGGTGCACTCTTGACAAGTACCCTGACAATGGTTGATAGTGGCCCGTCGTGGCGCACTCTTGGTAAGTAATAATGATAATGATAGTGGCCCGTCATGGCGCACTCTTGACAAATCAATTCATTGGCCTGGACACCGTGGATGATTGTGCTTGTATAAACTACTAGTCCGATTGTGTCTTGCATCATGTCCAGGGCATGATCCCTGAGTACCACGGTCCGAGATTCATACTGAATCTGGCTAGGTTAATGACTAGATTGATCAAATAGTTCATGGAGAATTTCCCAGTTACCTGTTGCCCCTTTGGTCCCGACCTTATATATATGTATACATGGGATTTGTTGCTATCCGTCGAGATGAGCGCACTTCCAGCCCGCTGTCGAGTGTGGTACCTTAGGACACATGTATCTTACTACAGTGTGTCTGCTATATCATGCTATCTTTTCTTTTTCTTGCTGGGATCACTCAGGTAGTAACAAACAGGTAACCGGACTTGGAATTTTCATTGCATCTTGCTAGTAACTAGGCCTGTGATAACCCTAGTTAGTTAAAGTATCAAGCCGTACTTATTGCTTGGCCGTAAATGTTGGTTGGAGTTCAGTCTGTCTAGTATTGTCTTGATCTTGTACATGATGGTTACATGTCCTGATTTCTTATTTTATCTTGCCGATAAATGGTGGGAGAAACCAAGTTCTCTTCAGACGAAGGGTTACAACCCCGGTCCTTGTTTGGTTTACGGGTTGTAACCTGGTTATCTGAATAGTCCCATGGTTATCCCATCGTATATCACCTTTCCAGTCCAAGTCTTGTCTAGATCCAGTTCCTAATTGTTCCAGGATAATGATTGCAATGATTGTCACTCTAATGTATTATACTATGTATTGTCACTCTCTCACTGTCACTTGATTGGCACCTCTAGCAATAAATGATCAGGGACCAAGTTCTGTTCAGGCGAAGGGTTACAATCCCGGTCCTTGTTTGGTTTAAGGGTTGTAACCTGGCTTCCGGAACAGTGCCTTCATCCTCTCTTCGTATATTGCCTGGCTCTATTTATTTAACATGTTCTCCAGTTACTTTATGTCAAATGATGATTTACTTACTGTCTTCCTATGTTCGGGATAAGTGCATTGGTACCGCACGAATCTCGATCCTTCTTTACTTATTGCTTTCTCTCCCTGTTGATTGCCTATGACTGCTGGTTTTAAGTTCATAGTTCGGCCTCCTTTGTGGTACTTGCTATTTGGGGTCTGACCCCACTGGTTTTGTATAGCCAGGTTCTAATAGAAGAGCCCGAAGGGTCTACCGCACTATCTACTCGACGGTGACCAGCCGGAGCACCAGAGTGCCTCAGTGGGTTTCTTTTTTTATTCTCCCACTGATATGTAAATTCTCTTCTTGTAACGTTTAGCCCCGAGCACGTGTTTAGCTCGTGTTTTGGTATTTTCCTTGATATTGTAGCCTACGGGCAAAAAACATGATATGTGTATTCTAGACTATAGCTAGTCCTTATCATGTACGACTAATACTCTAGCTAATCCTCAGTTCTGTGGTACTGGCTTCATGATCAGTCATGTATATATGGTTCGGGACGCCTTACTATTGTATGTATAATGATCGTACTCCTTGCTCTTGTATAATTGCCTGTGATTGAGATACCTAGGATTGTTAAACCATAGGATTGACTGATGGCTTGTAGAGTAACCCCCATGTCTTGACAGCTTATACGTGATTTCAAAGTATTAACGTACTTTGGGATTACGTAGCTGGCTATGTCTGTCCCCGCTCTCCGGTATTCTGGTTCTGGGGCGTGACATATACCGACGTAATATCCGTCGGTCCTATCCTGTGAATCTTTAATAATTCCAGAACCTTGGCGACGGATAGTCCGTCGGCGTTTAGTCGCTCATCCGTAGCTAACTGGGAATCTCCTAATTAGCGACGGATAGTCCGTCGACAATTGGTCGCCAGTCCGTTGGTATCTGGGAATTTTTAAAAAAATAGCATAAAACTGGGCATTACCAATATACACAATTCCAATATACAAAACACACAAATAATCCCAAGCAATTCCAATATACACAATTCTAATATACAAAACGCAAAAATAATTCCAACACACAAATAAACACACAAAAACACAAATAATCCCAAGCATTCAAATTGTTCACACAAATATTCAATATTTAAATACAAATATTCAATATTTACGAACAAAATAATCCCCAAAATACAAACATCAACGACGACGGCTGCGATCGTCTGCTGGTGGTGGTACTCCCTGCTGTGACCGTCTCATATACTCCTCCACCAAGTACGGCGGCAATTCCTCCAAGACATGGCTTGGAAGTTGGCACAGTTGCTCTGGCGTCCTCATGTCAAGGAGGGTGTAACGCCCTAGTCCCAAAATACGTAGAAATTAAGTATGTAAATATGCCAGCTGTACTTATACGAAGAATACACCAATATATGGTAATCCCCGTATTGGTACATAAGCTGTAAATAGTGATATATGATAAGCCACAATATAATAACTAGATCTCATCCACAGCTCAACACAGATAATATAATAAAGTCCACTAAATAAGATAAATGATGATATCAAAATTCAACCGGGTAGACATTTCCACCCAAACATGCTATGGAAAATAGTCTCAACTAAATGGAGTCCAACCTCCTCAAACAGCAAGAAAGATGATAAAAAGATATCCAATACATGGTCTCAGATAATAAAGAATAAAACTAAGTATGAGCGAAAGATACCACGTCACCGATGTATGATGGATCCAATGTTGTACCGTACTCCTCTGGATAGTCATGCTCGTCTAATCCTGGAGAGATCACCAGGTCCTCAGAGGGACATAACAAGATACAGAAAACATGCCAAGTAACTGAATGTGAAAAGAAAATATGCAACTATGACTCTACAGGATCTCCTAACCATCTATGTGAGATGCACTTTAGAGGACAACGTTCTACGCAGGGGCTGTAACGGATTCACGCAAGCAAGTAATAAAGAGTGACCGTCAAGTAGCGCTCATCCGAGACACTATCGGCCAGGGCAGAAAGTAGTACTCATACAAGTCACTCTCGGCCCCAAAGTGTGTAAAAATAAATGTAGCCCCTACGCTAGTAGCTGTCCCCTCCCCCCAACTGCTCATGTCCAAGATGTATCCACAGCCTGTCCAGTTGGCAACTGCTACGGCTTCTAACTCGACACACTTGTAGCAGTTACCTCCTAACCGTCGCACGTCCCGTACGTATCGATGGCCAGTCGAGTACGCAGGTCCGTGTCCTATATAACTCACTCATCACGTGACACACATGTGTCAAGGCCATAAGGGATATGAAAATACCCCACATAATCATAGGGTAGTCAACTGACACAAGGTCGACATGCAAATAAAGACATAAATAAATATAATGACTAAATGTAGCCGCTTGCACCCAAGTGTGACTCGGACGCCCAATAGAAACAAAATGACAAATAAGAAAAATAAATGTGCAATAATAAAATATACTGAAAATAAATGAGTGCAATCAGAATATATGGCAAGGTATACTTGCCTGCGGTGCGAGAAGGGCAATCCAAGAGTAGCAAGTGTCAGCACCAAAACTCACAAATCACATATGACTCCAAACGCTGAAACAAACATCAAAAATGATCTCGGTGAATAAGATATATCTAGGAAATGCCTGTCCAAAAGTCCAATTCTGGAACAGGGGCAAAATCGTAATTTCGGGTCAAAACGATGTTCGCCGTTGGACCCGCTTTGCACCGAAACCCGTGCCAAAGTCTACGGTTTCTAAATTTTTCAAACTATATGTCTATGGATTCAGTTTGAGGAGAGGAACTCAACGGTATGTCCAGTTTTGGATTCCGATGAGCCGTGTACAAATTTGCCCGTTTGAGTGGGTCGCGGGCCCGCCAAAAAGGGGTTCCGATTCGACCTTCTCAGAATCGAACCAAACTTGGCACACAGGACCAGAATTTTGATTTAGACCTGTTGGCGTAAATTTTATCTCGATTCAACGAATATGCACAAATTTATGGGCAAGTTTGCAAAACACCGATACGGGGGTATCTCGACGGATACGCGTTGATTCCGTCGCGCACACGCGACGAAACTGAGTTCCATCAGTTCCTAGACGTCAGCAACATCCATAC
>JANAVB010004887.1:0-26000 GCA_029216955.1 Iris pallida
AGTCTGTTTCAGCATGTATTTACTAAGAAGAATAGCTCTTTAGTTATTTCTCTTCTTTGCCAAGTTCTACTAGAACTGGGGGTGGTGTTCCACACAAAGTCCCTTCGAAAAGGAATAACTCTTTAGTTGTTTCTTCTGCTCCTGTAGTTTTTACTTCAGGAACAGCTTTGACTGACAATTTTGTTAGTCAAAGAAAAGGAGATGGTCTTTTGACTACTCTTCCTTCTGGACATTCTATGTCTCAAAACTTGAATAAGTCTAAGAAGAAACATTCCTTAATGTCTTCTTCTATGACTTCTTCAAATTGGGCACAGAATCTGTCTAAAAAGAGGGTCTGTTACCAACTCCTAATCAAAGGGATGGTTCTACTCTTCCTTCTCTGCAAATATCTAGATCAATAGAAGGAAAACTCCAAGTTCCAAAACCAATGTGTTACCTCAAACTGACCTAAGAGCAAAACTTAATCAAATTCGTTTGGGAAGTACTTCTGGTGTAAGAAACCACATCAATTGGAAATGAAAATAAAAGATCCAGATGCAGAGTATGCTAGAAATTATGTGGCTCTATTAATCACTCCTATATAATCAAGAGCCATCAAGACCCAAGAACAAGAAATATACTCCTAAAAATACACAAGGAGTGTTCTCTGATGTACCTCAATCTTCACAAACAGATTTATGAGAACACCTTCAACAGAAAAGAAGGAGTAATTCTATGACAATGGAACATGCTGAATGTGACTTCCAGCCAAGAGTCATAATTCAATGCAAATGTAATCACTGGTTCAAGACTATGTTGATCATGAATGTGACTTCCAGCCGAGAGTTACAATGCAATGCAGATGTCAAACTAAATGACAATCTGTCTTCAATCGGATTCAGTGTGAATCTATGCCTGATGAAGATGAGCCTTTGTTTGCTTCTGTCAACATGACCTCTCGAGATACTGGAGGTAGAGCTGATAGTCCAGATGGAGTATATAGAAATACCAGAGCAGAGTCCTGGCCTCTAGTCAAAGAAATTTGATCTCTGAAGATGATTCTGAATTTCTGGAGAATCTAATTTTCCACCTCTTCCTACTGGGGGTAGTTCTCCTTTAAATGACTTTGATGCACGAAGCAGTGATTCAGAACATACAACATCCACCAATTCATCAATAATCCCTCGTACAGTCACGACATATATGGTGGATGGGAATACTGAATTGAACAATGAACCTTCCTCTTCGGTGACCTCAAGATCAAAGGATTGCTTCTTTGGAACAACAAATGAAGTCTATGGCTGATACTATGAAGTCAATGTATGAACTCATGATAGCTCAGTTACAAAATCGACAGATTGTACCAGATGCTATACCAATTTACACTAGTGTAAGTCCAGTACAAGTTCCTCCAGCAGTACAATCCAATACTCCTGGACCAACTCAAACAAATCCTAGTCTCTCTGGAGCTGGGGGTAGTGCTTATAATGCTGTTCCTCCTCCCAACTATTCTCTACAAGCTACAACTCCACAATCTTCCAGAGTTGTTAATGAAGAATTGAGAATCTCAAAACTCAATTCGAGGCATTTAAACAGAAAGATGGTTTACAAAGATTAGGCATCAAGACCTTATCCGATAGAATGGAAGCAAGTATCGTATCCTCCTAAATACAAGCCTCCTACTATCTCATTCTATGATGGAACCACTTCTCCAAGTCAGTTTATTAATCACTTTGAAGTGATGACTGACCAGTTGCAACCAAGTGACGCCCTCCTTACTCGGGTGTTTGTTGGATGTCTCAAGGGAACGGCTTATGAATGGTATAGAAGTCTCCCAGATGGGTGCATTACCTCATTTGCCGGTTTCAAACAGATGTTTCTTGAACGGTTCTATGAAGGCTCAATAACATGACTATGTCTGCTCTTATTAGAATCAAGCAGAAAAATAATGAAACTACAGAGGATTTCATTGAACGTTTTTCGAAGAGAAGCTCTGAAGATGCCTCTTGGAACTCCTGATGCTGTCACCATCGACACATACAAATCAAATTTGTTACCAATCATCAGCATGTGGACAGGATCCACCCAATTTCAAGACTGGCCTTCTTTATAGTTAGTGCCAAAGCTGCAGAAATTAGTGCTGAAACCTTCAAAGGTTTAGGAGTGCAGATGACTCCCAAAGAAACAGGTCAAGGTACTAACAATAATGCTAAAAACAATACTCGCAAGGGAAAAAAAACTCTTGAAGTTAATCTTCAGAGCAAAAATGCATCGACTGTTCAAACTTCTTCTACCTCTACAACTCAACAACCAAGAACACCTCGCCCCAAAGAAGAGTACTCTTTCGATGACGACAATGTCCTTGGTATCTTTGAATGTCTGCTGAAAGGTAATAAAATACAATTACCTGAAATCAAGAAACCTGATGAAGCTGGAAAGACAGATCATCCTAAATACTGTCCATACCACAGAATGTTGGGTCACACAATTCGTACATGTTATGTACTGAAAGGAAAGATCCAAGAAATGATTAAATCTGGAGCTATCTCTCTTACTCCAAAAGAGAAGACTGTCACTTCCAACGTCGTCTCTATGCAATTCGGAGATTTCCCTCCTCAACTCCTTAAAAGTGGGATCGTTCCTATTCCCAAGGCAACTCTTAAAATAGTAAATATTTCTCCTCCACAGTCTGAAGGATTAGTGCTAATCACTTTGGAAACAGGAGAAATCATGTGGATTCATCCTGATCTAGTGGCAGATTTTGAATCTCCCTCTCCTCAAAAGACTACTTCTCGAAAGACCAAGAAGGCTGGAAAAATTAAGTCATATCATATGACTTCTCTTGGATCTACCTCTGACACAGAGCCAAAAGATAAGGAAGAAGCTCTTGCTGGTGCTACTCGAACAGGGAAACCTTATCTAAAGGATTATTCCAAGAATCCTGAGGATACTCCTGACATCTCTCCTGCTGATAAAGATGCTCTTAATGTTCCTCCTGAAGAAGAATCATCCACTGCACCTGTTCCTTCAACTACACCGGTTGAACCTGTTTCTCCCAAGCCTACGGCTCTTGAGAAAGGCAAACAACAGGCTCGGTTTGATAAACCAATCAAGAAGTCCCCTCCTCTTAGGCTTCAGAAGCCTTATAATTTTGACATTCTAGCTCAACTTGCTAATACTCCAGCTAGAATGTCCCTCTTTGAACTTTTACGTCTTTCTAAAGAGACTCGGGAGACGTTAAGTGAAGTACTTCTACAGGCTGACTCTTGTCTTGCACAATTGAAGAAGCCAGATGCAGAACCTGCCACTTGCTTACATTGCAACAGTGTATTGGAGATTATCCCAAATATCATCTTTACACAAGACGACATGCTATTGGAGGATAATCGACATGATCGGCCTCTCTACTACACTGGTTATATCGATACAATAAAGATAGATCGTATCCTCATTGATCCAGGGTCTGCTATAAGTATAATGCCAAAGAGTCTGTTGGATGAACTAAAAATTCCTCTTCACAAGCTCTCCAAGTCGGTTACTACTATCCTGGGATTCAATCAAAGCCGAAGCGAGCCTTTGGGAAAGATTCATCTGAAGCTTCAGATAGGCGATTTTAGACCCAAAGTCACTTTCTATGTGATCGAGATCGTGGGATCCTACAATCTTCTTCTGGGGAGGCCCTTTCTTCATGAAAATAATGTGCTGCCTTCTACTCTTCATCAGTGTTTTAAGTACATTGATAGCAATGGAAGAGTACAAAAAGAAGTTGCTGATATAAATCCCTTCTATGGGGTTGAAGCTTATTTCAATGATTTTCGAATGTACAAAGAAGAGTATACAAGGGTGATACAAGCTATGGAGGCAGAGGATTCACAAAGTGAGACCTTAATAATTCCTGTTAAAGGTCGAACTACTCAACAACAATCTCCCAAACCCTCTGGAGAAGGTTCTTTCATCATTCCGTGAGTGGACGGATCTCTCCGTTACCTCAGTCGTCTGTTCAAGATACAATGATCATTCCTGTTAGTGGGCGTACTACAGTTCCTGTACCTTCACAGGATACTCTGCTAATTCTAGTTGGAAGGCGGATTACTCTTCCATCTCAAGCTTCAAGGGAGCTCACCTCTTCTGAGCCATTTGTTATCGATCTTAATCGAAACAAAACTTCTTCTCGTTCTTCTTCTTCCCTTTTAGTCATTGATTTGACTAAGATCTCTAAGGCTCAGCCTTCTTCCAATGTAAATATTGCTGCTTTTACATTTAATGAAAAGTCTCCATCTTTGCAGTACGTTGATGTGTGTAATTATGTTCATAGTTATTTGCATTTGTTAGATGACTTGAGCACAATAACCATAGGAGTTGTACAGACTGTTCATACAGATGTATCCCTAGAACCTGTACAATTTTTATACTTTCTAGTTCCCAGCAGAAAGCCAGGAGACATTCCAATATTCTTTTACAAAGGGCCCCAAAGTCCTTCTGATTTAGAAGATGATGACAAAAATGATGATACTGGAAAATTACAACTACGTCGTTATAGTCAGCAATCTAAAGACATCATTAAAAATATGGGCTATGACTTCAGAACTGGCCTCAATAATGGAAAAGGAAGAAAAATGCCTGTTCGTATTCCTCCTCTGAAATATGGAAGGACAAAATGCGGATTGGGCTATATTGCTCCTACTCCTTTTATCAATATTATCCATGAAAATCCTGAATCTGACGAAGATAGGAGATCTGATTCTTCTAGTACCACTTCTTGGGATTCCGATAATACAAGTATCGGTGATTTCTACTGCAATACTCTGTCTTCCAACATAGTTTCCATTGACTGTTCTGAAGAAAGTGATGAAGACGAAGAAGAGTTTGACATCTCACCTGAATCAGAACAATGGGCCCAAAAGTTAGATAATCAATGGGAGTTCCGTTTCGAGTAAAAAAACCTCCGACTGAAGATAAACTTGTTCAAATAGATGTTGGTGAAGAAGGATCCCCCAAACCAATATTCATCAGTGAAAGTCTTTCAGAAACTCATAAGCAAGACATGATCAAACTTATTCGTGATTACATCGACGTCTTCGCTTGGAGTTATGAAGATATGCCAGGACTTGATCCACAAATTGTAACTCACAAGCTCAATATCTTGCCGAATGCTAAACCGGTCAAAACAACAACAGCGACGATTTCGTCCAGACATTATGGATGCAATTGAAGCTGAAGTCAATAAACTCATGACCTTCGGGTTTATTAGAGAGGAACAACATCCCAATTGGGTGGCTAACATAGTTCCTGTTCTTAAAAAGACTAGCAAGATCAGAGTATGCATAGACTTTTGCGATCTCAATGCGGCATGTCCTAAAGACGAATTCCCTCTACCAATCACTGATGTCATGATCGATAATACCTATGGGTTTGAACGGATGTCATTCATGGACGGGTATTCTGGGTACAATCAGATTAAAATGTTTCCAGATGACGAGAAGCACACTTCTTTCAGAACGCCGATCGGTACATACTGTTATACAGTTATGCCATTCGGTCTCAAGAATGCAGGAGCAACTTATCAACGAGCTATGAGTACTATATTCCGTGAACATTTGCGAAAAACAGTCGAATGCTATGTTGATGATATTGCAGTCAAAAGTCGACAAAAGAAGGATCACATCCAAGATTTGAAGACTATTTTTGATCTAATGTGTAAGCTTCAATTAAAGATGAACCCTACTAAGTCCTTCTTAGGCGTCTCTAGTGGTAAATTTCTCGGCTTCGTCATTACCTCTAAAGGTATACACGTGGATCCCGAGAAGATCAAAGCCATCCAAGAGATGCGTCCTCCACGCATCTTAAAAGAGCTACGAGGATTTCAAGGAAGGATCGCTTATATCAGGAGATTCATCTCTAATCTTTCTGGACGCTGCAGACCATTCAATAAACTTATGAAGAAAGGTATTTCTTTTGTCTGGAATGATGAATGTCAGAAAGCATTCGACGATATAAAACAATATCTGATGAGTCCTCCAGTATTGGTACCTCCCGTCTCAGGAATTCCATTCCTCCTATATACTCGAGCAATGAGTCATTCATTGGGTGCATTACTCGCTTAAAAGAATAAAAATGGTCATGAACAAGCCATTTACTATCTCAGTCGTACTATGATCGGAGCTGAACCTCGATATTCACTGGTCGAAAAAGAATGTCTAGCCTTGATGTTCGCTGTCCAAAAGACACGTCATTATATCATTGGCCAGACTATTCATGTCATTTCCAGGATCAATCCTATACGGGTCATGATGAAGAAACCCAGTGTTTTGAATTCTAGATTGGCTAACTGGGGAATCTTACTTGCTCAGTATGATATACATTATATTCCTCAGAAATCAGTCAAAGGACAAGCTTTAGCTGATTTTCTGGCTGCTCATTCAATTCCAGAAAATTCAAAACTCTATGATGAAATCCCAGATGAAGTCCTAGATTCAAACCAAATTGCTGAAGAAGATCCTACTTGGCGTCTATTCTTTGATGGAGCTTCAAGGATAGGTCCTAATGGTAATATTGTCGCTGGAGTTGGAATCGTTCTTGTATCACCAGAAGGTCTTGTTATCCAAAGAGCTTATTCTCTCGATCAGCCATGTTCGAACAATGTAGCTGAGTACAATGCATTACTTATTGGTCTTCAACTCGCTAAACATCTGAATATTTAACATTTGGAGGCGTACGGAGACTCTAAACTCATTGTTAATCAGATAAGGGGTACTTATGAAGTTCGCCATCAAGATCTGGTTCCTTATCATAGATCAGCTATATCTATGGCTTCTTCGTTTGAAGAATTCTTCATTAAACATGTTAGGCGAGTATGTAACACAGAAGCTGATGCTCTAGCTAATCTTACGGCAGAATTGGCTATTCCGATTAGACGACAACAAATGATTGTTGTTCGCAATCGAGAATTGTTTCATCTGGAAAATAACCTGACCCTAGGACTTCCAGTTGACATTGAAGAATCAACATCTCATGATGTCAACACAACAAGAGGATTTGGATTTAGTCGTAAATCAATATCATCTTCATCTGATTCCAGTATGGAATTCATTTTCAGTAAATCAGCTGAGACTCAAAATATGGATAAAGATTGGAGACTTTCTTTCTTAGATTTCGTATTGTATGATATTCTTCCGGATGATCCGAGTGAGGCAGCATCTATCAGACGACGATCACTCAGATTTTATTACAATCATACAACAAAGACCTTATATCGTCGAGCTTATGATGGTTTACTTCTTCGATGTGTTGTCGGTGACGAGGCTCAACAAATTATTCGCGAAGCACATGATGGAATTTGTGGAGCGCATCAGCCTGGACCAAAACTTCAAGACCGTATTCGACGTATGGGTTATTATTGGCCCACTATGGTATCAGATGCCATCGAATATGCAAAGAAGTGTAAAGCTTGTCAAATCCATACGGATTTTATTCATCAACCCTCGAAATTTCTACATCCGACGGCAGCATCATGGCCCTTCGAAGCTTGGGGCATGGACATTATCGGCCCGATCAATCCGCCGTCATCCAAAGGTCATCGGTTTATTCTCGTAATAACCGATTACTTTTCCAAATGGGCCAAAGCCATTCCTTTATCTGAAGTTAAGACGTCCAATGCCATCAGCTTTATTAAGCATCATGTCATCTACAGATTTGGTGTTCCTCGACGCATTATTCATGATAATGGACCACAATTCGTCAGCCAAAAATTTACTCGATTCTGTGACGATCACCGGATCAACAATGTGGCTTCTACCGCATATAATCCGGCAGCTAACGGATTAGCAGAAGCTTTCAACAAGACCATCATCAAACTCCTAAAGAAGTTTGTCTCTACTAATAAACGTAATTGGAGTGAGAAGCTCGGTGAATGTTTGTGGGCTTATCACACTACAGTTCGTAATGCTACTAAATGTACACCCTTCTCTCTGGTGTATGGTTGCGAAGCTGTTCTTCCATTAGAGATTCAAATTCCTTCTTTAAGGATAGCAATCGCTAATGAACTCACTGCCGAGAATAATGATCGTCTTCGACTTCAGGAATTAGAAGCTCTGGATGAAAATCGATTATCTGCTCAACAGAATATTGAATTCTATCAAGCTAGAATCTCAAGAGCTTTTAATAAGAAAGTCAGAGTTCGAGCGTATCAAAAAGGAGAACTTGTTCTAACAGTCAGACGTCCTATGACTATGACTCATATGAGCAAGGGCAAATTTGACGCAAAATGGGAAGGTCCCTATATCGTGAGTAGAGTTTTCTCAAATGGAGCTTATCAACTCTCAGAATTGGATGGTCGAAAAGTGTTGATGCCTATTAATGGCAAATTCCTTAAAAAGTATTATGTATAAATGTAACTGCTTGTAAATTATCAGACAAGTTCATGCTCAGAAATAAATTTTTTATTTTATTTTAATCATGAATCACAGTACATGATATTAAGGAAGATCACTATCATCCTTCTCTACATTTGGACGTGGGCCACTGCCGTGTTTCTCGAAGATGCGGTCAGCAAAAGAGCCGAAAACCTTCTTGCTGGAACCCACGAGGAACTTGCAAGCGGCCATCCTTATGGCTTCTTCTTCTTCAGTCCTTCCTGGTTCGAGCAGGAAGTCCAAAATGTCCCTTGGTGGCTTGGGTGCAGACGAACCTTCGCCTGCTTCTACTTCTTTCGGCTGAACTGGATCAGAAGGCTGTTCTTCAGTACTTTTCTGAACCTTCAGGGTGATTCCAGCTTTCTTGGATGCTTCTTCAGACGATATTTTTATGTTTGAAAGTAGAAGTGTTCGTTCTTGTCAGATTTTTGCTATATTTATAGGCAGAAGTTCCTCAAATAATGAAGCGTCACATTCATCCGACGATTCACACATTCATTAAATGCTTGACGGTTCATCCGTTCATTTATTACATTCATCCGACGGTTCGTCTGTTCATTAATATTGACGATTCATCCGTTCATTTATTACATTCATTCGACGGTTTATCCATTCATTATCACCTGACGATTTGTCCGTTTGTAATCTTCTATCAAAAAGAAGGGATTCGTTATTTATCACGTTTTTATAACCTCTGGATAAATACCGAATCTACCTGCTCATTTGTCATTTTTTGATCTCTGCATAGAAATCAATCTATTTTCTTTTGAGTTCCTACATATTATCACGTCCATATTACCTCTGATAGTATTAAGTACTCTAAATCAGAAAAGAAGATTTCATTATCTATCATGTCCACAATTCATGCATCATTGAGCATAGAAGAATTATCATTTCCACTCTCATTTTATCATAAAAAGTCTATTACATTTTCTTAAACTTTCTTACAAATCATAATGAAAATCTATTACAATTTTAGATTTTCATTCTATGTACACAACAATAATCTAATGGAGATCTATTTCTTCTTTGATCTTCTCTGGCGGGTTCGTTGTTGGTGGCAATTCCTGATTGTCCAGCAGGAATCAAACTCTGGTCTTATCTCTCAGACGAGAGGAGAACCACAGAGTAGGGCAGCACGAAGACGTGTTGCTGCCAATACAACTGGTGGATTGGGAGCGACCTTTCAAAGGAGATAGGAATGTATTCCACATTGGGATACAATTCCTAGTTCTGCCCTGAAAGGAACTCTACTACCCGATTTCTCGGGGTAGAGTTGACTCCACCATCCAACTCTCGTGTATAAAGGCTCTTCCTACCATCTGAGGAAGACCCTTCTATCCCACGAAGAGTTCTGAGTTGTCTGATTTACGCGTCAAAAGCGTATGAGCTCCCTGATGTAGGTGTCAGCAGGATATTCTCCACAGCATCCACATCACCAATGCCAGTTCTGAAGAAAATTTTCAGCCAAGCTTTTGCAGAAAACAGCAAGGAAAAAGAGATTAAATCAACAACAATCATTAAGCGTGCATTTGTCAAACAGAGACTGGTGCGCACTGTTCAGTCAGAAACAAAAGCCCATCTTCAACAGTAAAGAAATGGTATACGTACTATACTGGACTTACCATCGAGTTTGGTGCTAAGGATTGGAAAATCAATGTCTGATATAGTGCACAGAAATCGAATATTAGAAAGCATTGCTTTCTTGTTTGAGAATGAAATCTCACAAAAAATTCATTCTCAGAGAAGAAGAAGAAGAATAAGAAGATGAGTATGCATGAAACTCACTTATCTATTTAAAGGACAAAGTGAAGGCCTATTCTTGGAAAAGATCCGAGTAAAAAGCGCTCATAAACCATGGAATGAGTGTCACGTGTGCTTTGGAAAATAGCACAATATTTGAAACATTCAAAGAGTGCCACTTAATATTCTTCATTAATGCACGTTGTTCAGCACAAAAGTTGTACTATATTTTTCAAGGCAAAAGAGGCACTGACGACCTTACATAGGAAAAGAAGTACAACATTTCTCAAAAAGAAAACAGAAGCATAAAAGACACGCTCTATTTTGCAGAGCGACTGAGCTTGGCGCCCAATTCTTCTACGCTCTTGACCCCCATACGGTGTAACAGAACATTGAACGTTTCATGCTGCTCTGCGAGGCTGCGCCCATTGGAAGAAGACGAGCTGTCCAGGCTAAAATAGCTCAAGAAATTCTTGGCTAGTTGTGTAGGGTCATCTTTGAACTCGAAAACTAAAGGCTCCGGTTCCTTACCCCCAAGAGTAGGGTCGCCATGGGCACAGAAACCTAACTTTCTTGCTTCTTCTTCAGCTTCTTCTTTTGGAGTCATGTTGACGTAAGATGAATATCAAAGCTGAATTTTTTCCCTGTTTATATAACAGAGCTTGTCGGCGGTTCATATTCCACCATAAATTAGATTCACTCAGTCTCGAAAAATGAAGAGTCATCATGACATTTAATAAGTTCATTTGCATGTTTATATTTTCAAAGAATTTCGAAATTTTGAAGTCTTTTCAACTTTCAAAAACTTTGAAGGAGGTTTTGTAGGCCCTAAAAATGAAAGTCACGCTGAGTTGATCAGAACCAGTCCAACAGTCACGCTGAGTTGATTAGGACAATACTTAAAAAGTCACGCTGGGAAACAGCTCATCATTTGTCAGAGTGTAGTTATGACTGACAGTACGACAGTCGAAGAATGTCTTCTCGTATGCCACGTATGCACAGAACTCGAGAGACAGCCGACTATTGCGTGACTTTCGAAATCTTCTTCAGCAAGACTCAGCCTTCGTCAAGTTGGCGTACCAAAAGAGTTTCTTATCATTTAATGCCACTGGCAAAGCAATCATTGTCAGAGATTTTGTGTCAGTCGAGGCACGTCGAATCAAGACAGCTGGCAGTCCTGCCTTAATCGAGCGTGGATTATGTTCCTTCCTAAAGTCTGCGTATATTTTGAGCTTTCTGTCTCAAGTTTGCGTAGATTCTGAAGTTTTCTTCCTAAAGTCTGCGTGGATTTTAAAGCTTTTTGCCCCAAGTCTGCGTGGATCCTGAAGCTTCTTGCCCCAAGTTTGCGTGGATTTTGAAGCTTTCTACCCCGAGTCTGCATGGGTTTCGTCTTCAACAAGTCTGCGTAGATTTCATCAAATTGGAGTACGTGGCAGCCATGCCACTGATCTCTCGCCTGCGTGTCCTGTAACTTGCACACGACTCATGCATGATTGCCACGTGTCCAACAGTTACAGGCCTTGTCCAGTAACTGCTCACAACCTTGCGTATGTTAAATCCTGCATGATTTTCAACTAGGCACAGGCTGTGAAGACAGTTATCTTTTCATTTATTTTTGACTCTATAAATAGAGTTCTTTTTCTCATTCATTGTACAGATACATAGTTATCAAACTTACTGTCAAAATTTTAAGAGCTTTTCTTCTTCGCATAGTCTAAGGGATAAAGCGATCGTCTTCTAGATAGGATTCCTACAGTTGTAATTTTTCCAGAAACACAATAAATGAAGTAAATTTATTTATGGAAAATACCATGTGAATCATCCGCTGGTAGTATGTGCAAGACTCCCCTCGGCCATGTGGATGAGCCACTGGTAGTATACGCAGTTCATCTTCCATGTGGATTAGGTGCTAGTTGAACGGGGTTTGGATTGGCAATCAATCCAAACCCAATAATCAATATCTTGGCCCCTCCGATGGCACACAAGGTTGTCTCGAGGTAGAACGCAGCTAGTATGCTGCACGAATAAGGACTGCTCTATCATGCCCCACTCCCGGAGGAGAGAATATCCTCGCTAAGGCGTGATGTCATACGAGGCTAGGTTGCGCTCGTACAAGACGGGTTCCATAACGGCCGATTACAACAGCTTACGACATGGTCGTCGCACAGGAGGCCCAAGTAGAGAAGTTGAATAACACCAAGGCATGCACATAATGATACATTTATTGATATTAAAACAAGATTACAAGGGTGAGAAGCCAAGATTACAAGTCGCTCAAGCTTACTTTCTCTCTGATTACAATCACTCAGCACTCTCTCAGAATGGAAGTCACTCTGCTCTCTCTCTCTCTCTCAATAAAATATAATGAACTAGCGGATGCTTTAGAAGGCAATATCCATACATTATGTCCCATATAGATGAAGTCTTCAACGCGGTCGTACGTCTCGAAATGCCAAGGAACTCCATGCCTCAGCATATCCAAGTGAGCTCCGCCCCGACGAGCAAGTACCTGTAACCTACGCATAAAAACTATTTGGTGGTTAGTACACAACCGTACTAGTGTTGTGAGCTCCTTTTCAACCCATACAAAACCAACAAGTTCATTTATTGAGTGCAACTTATTCTTTTTATTGTCCTTCTAATCTTGCCTTAGGATCAGTTTTTGGATATAGACGTCTGGCGTGTTTAGTGCATCAATGACATAGTCATGCTATAAATCCCTTCGTGTAACATAATCGAGGCAGTGCATCACCACTTAGTAACTTGCCCAAACTTTGTGTTGTAACAACGTGCTTGGGCTATAACTCTGTTTGTACCTTACCATTGAGGCCGTGACTCGCAACACAACATGACTTAACCAAACTTGCCTTCTAGCCTTTCCTGATTTAACTCAAATGACTCAATCTAAACTTATGCAACTCTGTGCCAATGGCTCAATACTCGACCCCATATCTCGTGTCGAAATACATGTCTTTACTGCAGCATTATAGCCAAATCTTAGGCTCCATACTGTTGTTGCAACCGTGTATACCTTCTTGACTCAATTTGTGCCATGTTTGCACCTCTTTTGATTCGACCGAGACCATGTATGCGGATTGCCGCTCAGCACACAAACTTATCTATATGAAAGGTCACTGATAATTCAAGCCATCTTGGACATGTAGGTGGTACAGACGAGACTATTGGCCCATACAGCCATGGTCGAACCGATTTCGATAATTGACTTAAATCTTCAAGCTCGATATAAAAAGAAACAAAAATCATAGATCTCGTCTGAACAATTTTTTTTACTTTATTCTATATTTTTTCTTTTGTTGAGTCTAGAAAATTGTGCGTCGAGATCACTGGCAAATTTAGAAGACCCTACTCAGAAAATCATTTTTCCTGACCCAAAACAAAAATCTAAACCTTTGTTTATCCAAAAACTCCACAAACCAAAATGACCTAGATTTGACCTAACCGAACTCGGCCGGAGTTCTGCCCAAACTCGGTCCGAACTCTGTCAAGTCAAATCACTCCTGGTTAGCAGCAAATTTCTACTCCTTTGGATGTGCAACGTTCAAAATTATGAACGTTAACCCTACCGAGTTCTGCCCAAACTCTGTCCTAGAAAATCCTATAAATAGAGAAGAATTTTATATTTTTATACACTCATTCATTCTTCATCTTCTCTATCTATTCTCAAGCCTTCCTATATACTTAAAGAGCTTTAATTTTTCTATTTCCAAGACAACTCCTATTCTTCTAAGTGTTGGTGGTTTCCGATTAGGAGTATTCGAGTTGTACAAGCTTGGAGTATAAAAGATTTCTTTCAGAAAGGTGTTTGAAGTTTGTTCGTGGGCTTCAGATAAAAATATGATGGTGTTGAAGTTGGCATGTTCTTCGGAGCAAAGCAAACGTTGTAACCTCTATTTCAAATAGTGGATTAAATAGCAAGCAAGAGTTCTTGCCGCTAGACTAGTCATCTCAGAAAGAAACCAGTATAAACCTCTGTGTCTGCGTACTACTTTCTTGCCTTATTAACTTATTACTTTACTTTATCGCATTTAAGTATTTTTATATAATTGCCTTTGCCTGCTTAGTTTTTTAATTGGGGAATATTTTCCGCTGTACTCTATTCACCCCCCTCTAGGGGTGCTATCGATCCTACAATGGGTATCAGAGCAGGGTTTCTCTCTAGTTGGATTTAATCGCCTTTGAGATATGGTATTATTATACACAAGCAATGGTGAAGGCCAATCTACAAATAGGCCACCCCTATTTGATGGCACAAACTAGATGTATTGGAAGACACGCATGAGCTTTTACCTCAAGTCTCTTGATTTTGATTTATGGTTGATTGTCATTGATGGTTACAAAAAACAACTACCTATTGTGGTAGATGGTAATATAGTGGAAAAATCATATGACAAATATATCGACAATGAAAAGAAACAGGCAAGTCTTGATGCAAAAGCTATTTATGCTTTATTCTGTGCTGTAGATAGAACTGAGTTTAACAGAGTATTAACATGTGTCACGTCTCACGACGTTTGGAAACTTCTAGAGGTAACTCATGAAGGCACTTCACAAGTGAAGAAATCCAAAATCTCACGACTAACACAAAAGTATGTGGCCTTCAAAATGAAGCCTAATTAGACTATTAAAAATATGTTTACTCGGTTCTAGATATTGTTAATCCTCTACCTTCCCTTGAAAAAGAATACAACAATCATTTGAAGATTCAAAGGTACTTTGCGGGCTAACCAAGAACTTGAATCCTAAAGCAACGACCATTATTAAAGGGAATGATCTCACTACGATGACTCTTGAAATCCTTATGGAAAAGCTTATGACACATGAGCTGGATCTTAAAGATTTCGAAGAGCCATCACCAAAAGAAAAGTCTATAGCATTCAAAGCTAACCACAAGACAACCTCTGATGATGAAAGTGAGACAGATAGCTCAGAAAAACGAGCAGATGGCACTCATGACAAGGAACTTCAGAAGATTCCTCAAGTATGAGAAGTCAAGCAAGAAGAAGAAAGATTCCAGAGACGATGAAGAACCGATTTGCTTCAGCTGTAAGAGAACGGGTCACATCAAGAAAGACTGTCATGTTGTAAGAAAGGGAAGCATGCATGATCAGTCAAGCAAGAGAAGGACTTCGACTAGAAACTATGCTAACTCTATTATCTTGTGTGAAAGCGAAGCTATTGACTCTAAAGAAAAAGAGAAGCCTCGTAACACAGCAATTCTCTACTTTATGGCTACTGATGCTAAGGTAATATCTAACCCTCTCTATGAAGAATTTATATTTGATGAACTGTCAGATGCCTTCACTGATCTGTTAGAAGATCAAAAGAAAATGATGGATTTGTACAAAAGTGCTAAGAAGGAGCTAAAATTTGTACAATCTGAGTTTTCTAAGCAATCTCATATGCTAGAAGATATTAGAAACTATTCTAGTCACACGGATGAGGTTAATTTTTGAAAGCCGAGTCTACATAATGCTCTTGAAAAGCTTGAGAAAGCCAATCAAGAAAATGTAAAACTTAGCGATCTCTATGTACTAGAGAAAGGAAGTATAACATTGCTGCTGAGAGAATTTATGCACTTACAGCTAAGTACAATGAAGCTTGTGACGTCTCTAAAAGTTAGAGATTAAGATGGGTAAACAGGTTGTCAAACCTATGGCTCAAGTGAACCCAAATCACAAGGCTAAGCACAAACACAACATGACCAACACAGCTAGAACTGCTAGAAGCCGTACATATATGTATACCTTTACGCACAATAAGAAAACACACACTTCTTCAAAATACATATACATGATCTTCGAACTACACCTAGCACTAACACTTATCCTACATGTCATTACTATGGTATAAAAGGACATGTACCACACCAATGTACGATTAGGAAGCTTGTAGACTCATATGTAGGTGGACCTTCAAGAAAGTCGGTATCGCAGTTTACATCTTCAACTTGTATTGTAGGTGGACCTTCATCCTCTTACTAAAAGCAAATGGATCCTCGATAGTGGTTGCTCCAGATATATGACAGGTGATAACACATTATTTACAATTCTATCGATGAAAAAAGAAGGCTATGTCACCTTTGGGAATAACTTGAAAGGACATATAATTGGAATTAGAATTGGCGACATAGGCACCTCTCCCTCACCTATTATTAAAAATATATGTTTAGTAATAGAATTAAAACATAATCTGCTAAGTATTAGTCAATTGACTAATCATAGTTATGGAATTAATTTGGTTAAGAATAAATGTTTGTCTATAATAAAACTTCTAGAATAACCTCATTTGAGGGAATTAGAGATGACAACATATATGTATTATATTTCTTAGAGAATACTAACAGTACAGGGAAGTGTCTGTTCATAACTCAAAATAAAAGCTGGGTATGGCATATACGTCTTGGACATGCAAACATGGACACTATTGCAAGATTGTCCACAAAGAAACTGGTAAGTGGCTTAGCTGATATGACATTCAAGAAAGATATCATATGTGCCAAATGTGAAAAGAACAAGACATCTAGATCATCTTTCAAATCAATAAATGTTGTAAGTAATTCTAGACCACTGCAGTTATTACATATAGACTTGTTTAGACCAAATAGAGTCACCAGTCTTTGCGGTAAACTTTATGCGTACGTGATAGTTGATGACTATTCACGGTATACTTAGATTTACTTTCATGCAGATAAAAGTGAGGCCTTTTTTGAATTTGTGACTTTTTGTAAAAAGGTACAAAATGAGAAAGGATTCATGATTACTCGTATACGAAGTGATCATGGAGGAAAATTTGATAACTATTACTTTAAAACATATTGTGACTCAAATGGTTTATCGCATGAATTCTCTTGCAACAGAATGGCGTTATGGAGAGGAAGAATAGAACTCTTGGCGATATGGACAGAGTTATGCTTAACTAGCATAATCTTTAAAAATATTTTTGGGCTGAAGCTATTTATACGGCATGCCATGTTTTAAACAGAGTTCTTATTAGACCTATCTCTAAAAAGACTCCATATGAATTATGGTTTAATAGAACTCCTAACATCAACTATTTCAAGATGTTTGGTTGCAGATGTTATACCTTGAACACTAAAGACAACTTAGGAAAGTTTGATGAAAAAGTTGATGTGGGCATATTCTTACGGTATGTTGCAACGAGCAAAGAATACATGGTATTCAACAAAAGATCACTTATGGTTGAAGAGTCGATAAATGTCACATTCGACGAGCTGAACTGTCAATGCAACAACGATAGTGACAATAAAGAAAAGAAAACTCCCTCAAACAGAACATCAGAAGATATACCATCCTCCTACCTGGAGAATCTGTCGAAACGATTGTGGTTTACACTAAATCATCCGAAAGAACTGGTAATAGGTTATGTATCAAGAGGTGTAAGTACTCGCTCAAGCACAAGAGATATAATTGCTAATGTTGCATTTATTTCCAAAATAGAACTTAAGAATGTTTTAGAAGCATTTAATGATAAATTTTGGATTTCTGTAATGCAAGAGGAACTAAACCAGTTTGAACAAAATCAAGTTTGGGAACTCGTTCCCAAACCTATTGATGACCCGATCATTGGTACCAAGTGGATATTCCAAAATAAGTTAGATGAGAATGGTTCAGTCACGTGCAATAAAGCATGTCTAGTAGCTCAAGACTAGAGTCCATTCGTATGCTTTGTGCTTTGTTGAGAATGGTTCAGTCACATGCATTGACTATGATGAGACATATGCTCCAGTTGCTAGACTAGAGTCCATTCGTATGCTTTGTGCTTTTGCAAGTTTTTATGGTTTTAAACTTTTTCAAATGGATGTTAAATGTGCTTTTCTAAATGGTTTTATAAAAGAAAAAGTTTTTGTAAAACAACCTCCTGGCTTTGACGATTTCAAAAATTCTAATCACGTATTCAAGCTTCGAAAGGCTCTCCATGGTCTTAAAGAAGCACCTCGTGCATGGTATGAGCGTCTTAGTTCCTTATTACTTGAGCACTATTTTTCAAAAGGGAAGGTTGACTCTACTCTTTTTATAGAATCTTTGGATACAAGTATTTTATTAGTGCAGATATACGTAGATGACATAATCTTCGGATCAAATAATGAGATACTATGTAACGAGTTTGCTAAGTGTATGCAGAGTGAATTTAAAATGAGCATGATGGAAGAACTAAAATTTTTCCTCGGGCTACAAATCAAGCAAAGTTCACAAGGGATATTCATCAATCAAGCAAAGTATACGAAAGATCTACTGAAGAAATTTGACATGGATAATGTCAAACCGATTGGCACTCCTATGAGAACGTCTACAAATCTTGATATAGATGAAAGTGGTACACCAACTGAAGTACGTAAGTACAGAGGTATGATTGGTAGTTTACTATACTTGCCTGCTAGTCGACCAGATATTATGCTTTCAGTATGCTTATGTGCTAGATATCAGGCTTGTTCTAAAGAATCACATGTGAGCGCCGTTAAGCGTATCCTGCGATACCTTAAAGGTACTTTGACGACTGGTCTTTGGTATCCCAAAACCGATTCATTTAACCTGATAGATTACTCGGACGAAGATTTTACTGGATCTAAGGTTGATCGTAAAAGTACCAGTGGCACATATCATTTTCTTGGAAAGTCATTAGTCTTCTAGTTTTCTAAGAAACAAAATTCTGTTGTATTATCAACAACCGAAGTTGAATACATAGTGGCCGGACGTTGTTGTGCTCAGATTTTGTGGATGAAACAAACTTTAGAAGACTACCAATTATTGTTTAACCACATCCCTATTTTGTGCATTTTAATCAGACCCATAACATGTGCTAATTCTGAGTCGAACTGAGAATGGTCATATTTGTCTACATGAACTGAGGACTATCTCTTCATGCTCTGCACCATTCATGATTGGCACAGAGTTTTAAGAGTTCTTAATTAGTTTATATAAGAACAATCTTCTAGGATTCTAACCCTTTGTTTTCTTTGGCAGTTGATCTGAGGGAAGACCCTAATGCTGAAGTACTGGCCTCGACTTTTCGAGTATCAGAACACCAAGAGGATCTGTCTCATGTCACTTTCTTGCAGTATGACGGGCCAAAGTCTAGACGAACTCTTCTGGAAAACTAAGATAATAGGGTCCTATTATGCTTGATGAATGGCATTCTTTCCTGACTGCTGATTAGGCTTCTCACAAGAAGCCGGCTTTCCTCTTCGGAGAAGCTATAGACATAGACTCTCAGCTAAAATCAAAGAAAGAGCGTCGAGCTTTCTTAAGGTGGAACACACTGGTGTATCTCCATGAGATGATGTGTAACTTATTCTTGTCTCAGTATGCTCATGCTAGCTGTCCGAGGAAGATGTCATGGGACCTGACTCCCTTCCAACAAGCTAGGGTAGGAAGAATATGTCACAAGCGTGGGGATCACGGCAGAGACATATTCTTTTATGCTTCTGAGCAAAATAGCACGCACTTGAGGGGTCTGAGGCCAAGCTGCATACCGTCTGACGATGAGGCTGTGATTTTACCAATCAGAATACCTATCTTCGCCAATATATATGCTGCGTCCGAAGAAGAATATCCTCGAAACACTACTATAAGACTGAATGGTTTGATGCACTCAGAGATTGTTCATTGGAATCGACTCTCTTTGTGGGATCTGAACAATTTTTGCGAGAAGCTGTAGGGGCTAGATCTTTACGAAGATGTTTTTAACCACTTCATACGGGATCCAGAAAACCTCCAACATATTTTTGGCTTTAGTGGAGAAGTACAACAACAGTACTGGCACCTTCGTCACTCTTTACGGGGAGATAGGCTTTGCTCTGCATGAGATAAATTTCTTTCGCATCTACCCGCGAAAGAGAACCCCTATGAAGAGTATGTATCGACGGAAGATGAGTTGGAGGCTTTGAGCAAAGAGAACTTACGAATGGTAGCAGTCTTCGATGAATTGCTCTATCATTTTATGATCTGCAGTCATTTTTACCATAGCAAGCCTGCCGGGATGTGTTATCTATCTAAATGGTTATTATACCTTTTTTTAGGTCATGCCCAGGAGAACAAGGTACAAGAGCATCTTAATTGTGAGCCTCGCTCCTTTAAGCCGCTTGATGCTCCAACAATTTTACAGTTGATGGAGGAATCTGGCCGCTTTGATACAAAGTTGGCCGGAGACTGGCGTGGTTATATTGCAGATACCCCTATTGAGAGCTACATCAGACAAGGTGGCATAGACATGTCCCCAGAAGCCACTTTAGCAGGCTTCCTTTCACTGTGGCTGCGATGGTTTGTTGTTCCGGGAGCTAGTGCCTCGACCGAATCCATCGAGGCATACTATTCACCGCTGTGCATTTAGTATTTGGATATAAGATTGACATATTGTCTGCCATGACAAGTCGGCTAAACACGGGACTCAAAAATTTTACAGATACCATGATGGAGAAGCCCAACTATTGGAAGGATTTTTTTCGTATCGAGATGCCATACACATATTTGTTTGGCTGGTTATTACTACACTACCCTTCGTTGATGGATCCTGCCCTTGGAGTCAGGGGAGCACCGGAAGCGAACTTCATTGGAAGATTTGCCAAGTCCTAATGGAAGGTTACGCCCTATTTGATTGCAGAAAGTACTAAATAGGGGCATAGACTAGAAATTTTTCTGTACCCGTCTCCCACTTGGGTATGAGAGTTTTCCAGCGCCTATCGTGGACTTAGAGCCTGTGGGTTCTCGCCCATCTCCCGAGGCTTTTTTTGGTTGAAGACGATCATGCCTTCTCATCTAGTATACTGGTTTCAGAACAACTGCTATTTAGAGCCATATTTGCCAAGCCGCTTCGCCCGTCAATTTGGCTATGACCAGCTGCACGTCGGGAATGCGATGACGTGTCTTAAAGCTTTCGAGCATTTGATTGACAGCTCCCGAGGATGGAGATATTTTAATGCGAGATGTATAAAAGCTGCATTCACTATGCCTTCCGCCACTTTTGAAAATGGCCCGCATATGTTGAGTTCATACGCACGTTTTCATACTTCAACCAACACCTTCTTTGAAGGTTGTTAATGACAGACCTCTTCGTCGGGACAAGAAAAGCATTTGATGGGAACGCGAACACCATCAATTTGACTGAGGCTGAAGAGAATGTCCCTGCCACGCACCTCTAGAAACGGTGTATATGTGTTCTCTTGATGAAGTGCGAGATCCATTATGTGGCCTTTTTAGGAAGCATAAGGAGAAATCTCCTACAAAGAAGGTAGAAAGGAAACAAAAGATTGGGACCTCTACCCAGTCGGCCTATGATAATCTTTCTGCTCCTGCTGTGGGGAAGAAAATGAAGGAAACAACCGCTATCTAGAAGCCTGTAGCCAGGACCAGGCTTTAGACGAGGCAAATAGAAGCTGGAATCTCGCCTGTAGCGACCACTTCTCTCAGACGATCACTCCATCCCCTTTTCGGAGAAAAAGCACAGGTGTTGGGGAGGAGAACAGTAGGGAATGGCTTGTTCCTGAAGAAGCAGCCTCAACTATCTGTTTCTATTCAGGTGGTTATAGTATCTCCACTACAGCCGTTATTCAAGCGTTCGACCAAGAGAAAGTTGGTAGTTACCAGAACCAGGCAAGAGAGGAATAATTTCTCCTACTCTAGCTTTGCCAGAACAAACTCCTCAAGGTTCAATTCTGTCATCATCGGAGGAAGCTTTGCCACCATCAGGGATGTGCCCCTTCAGACAGGTGATTTTCTTGGTCTCGTACTCCTATCGGATATAATAGACATAGATCCGGTAGCAGTTTGTATTGATATTTCTTCGTCTCCAGATCTACCACCAACTAGTGAGCCAACTTCGTCTTCTATAATGGACATCCCTCTGGTTACTGTCTCAGAGTTAGTGACCATTGGAACTGATGTTCCTCTAACTACGAAATCATTTACGACATTTGTTTTATCCGGCCTGATGTCATCTCCAGTCTCCGAAGATGCTTTAAGGGTTGCCATTCTCAAGGGATTACAACTTCCATTTGGGATAATATCAGTTCGAGGTGAACATGGAATCGCTCTAGAGATTCAGCTCCCTCTATATCTCAAACTCCTAGAGCTCATGTCCTGAGCGAGGCGCCTCCTCAAAAAGACGAGGGAATGATAAAAGCGCTACTAGATTGTGATTTTGGTGGTGATCCAATCGAGGAGGATCCCATTGATGCTGCCTCAGATCCTGATCAGGCTAAAGGTCACGATCAAAAATGACCAAAAAGGGCCAAATTGAGGGTGAAGAGCACCCTATTGAGAATGAAGGCGACCAAATCCCTAATAATAATAATCAGAGACTCGATGAACCGCAAGTCAATGAGAACTCTAATTGGTATTGAGGGTGATGGAATCCCAGATGATGATGAAGAATGTAACGCCCCAGTACCAAAATAGAAGGACTAGAAACGTATCAGCCAGCTGTAATATACGAGTAAATATAAGGCTCGTATGTATACATAAGCTGTAAATGTAGAAAGCCAAGGCACTAAATCTCATCCACGAAGATAAATAATATATAAAAGCAACTTTGAGTTCGTCATGTACATAATAGTTGGGCGGAGACAAATCCACTACAAACTAAATTAAATATGGAAAAATAAACAAAGAAAGGATTGGTCGAGCGAGAGAAAGTGACAAGTCCAAGAGCAATCATCACGAATGAAGGAAGACATGGCCTTAGCTAGAGCACCTGCAAGAAATCACGAAACACACACCTGGAGAAATCACCAGATCCTCAGAGGGACGTAACAAGATACAAGAAGAACATGCCATTATAACTGCAGATGTAAATACTATAAAACTATGACACGACTAGGTCCTTAACCATCTATGTGATATGCACTTTGAGGACAACGTTCTACGCAGGGGCTGTAGGATCGGCAGAGTAAATAAAGAGTGGCAGTAGGTAGCGCTCAACGGAGTCACTATCGGCCATAGGCAGTAAGTAGAGCTCATCAGAGTCGCTATCGGCCCCGGGGCAGGTAGTGCTCATAAGAGTCACTATCGGCCCACAAATGTATGTAAAAAGTAAATGTAGCCCCTACGCTAGTAGTTGTCCCCTCCCCCCAATGATACTATACATGCATCGTAACCACGACACACCAACACGTGTCACTTCCACAACACTATTTTTATACCAAATATCTGTCAAGTCTTCTAACATGCATCTATTGACAATTATTCCTACGCATGCGCACGAGGGATCTGCCAACACGCAAGTGACCACTACATAATACTCAACTCACACACACAACTCGTGATACAATCGTGACAAAGTCAATGACATGCATTCTATTGACGGAAGTCTCTTAACTCTAGGTCCACAAACAAAAAGAAAATAATAAATGAGAAATATAGATACAATAACTGAAATAAAATACAACTAAATGTAAGCAGTAAAGATGGCAAGGTATCTTGCCTAGTGTGTCGCCGAATTTTGTCCAATTTTCTGACATGTCTCAGTAGTCTACTAGCCATGATCGTTGTATACTGGTCCGAATTCGTAAGGACCTATGAACGTGGGATCAGTCAGGATAATTGGTAATAGCCGAGAAGAACTTGTGGAGATAGGGTTATATACGAATTTTTAGAAATAATCATATATCTCTAAACTATGTTTATTTGTAAAAATACTTTTACGAAAACATTATTTATGTATAATAATTTTAAAATTTATGTTTTACTAGTAAAAATATATTTGCTAAATAAAAAAAAACTAAGGAAAAGGTTAGGCTAAAACTCTAAGTTTGTCAAAATAAAGTTTTTAGGTATAAATCGATATTTTATGAATCAAAAAAAATTTAGAAAATTATTTGAAAATCTGAAAACTCGATTTTTGTCAAACAATATTCCTAGGATAGTCTATTAAACAGAAAAATATAAGTGGAACTTTTTTTAAACACTCAACCCAATAATAATACATATCTAATATAAATATATTTCAGAAATATTTTTCACTAACTAATAATAACAATATACCTTATAAAAATTATCATACCCAAATATAATGATACAAGAGAAATATGCATAATAATAATAATAATATAATAATAATAATAATAATAATAAAATAATAATAATAATAATAATAATGATTATCCCTTAAAACTTATACAACAAATCCCTTTTAATAATGACAATAATCATCATAATAATACTAATAATAATGTTAAATTAAAAAAAAGAATTAACTACACATGTTCACAAAGTACATGACAAGAAGACTCTTAAGAAAGAGGAGAGAAAGAAAGTTGGGAAGAAGAGGAGAGAGGGGGGAAGAGAGGAGTGAGAGCAAAGGGGAAGTTTACCTCGGTCCGGGCGGCGCCGGTGGCGCGCAGGGAGGCGCTGGAGGCGAAGTCGACAGTGGGGTGCAACACTTCGCCGGTGATGGCGAGGTTGGCCGGACGGCGCGGCAAGGGCAGCGGGTTCGGCGTCGTGAGGCGACGCTAACCAGGCACGACAGAGTCTCGGTTGCAGAGATCGAGAGGTCGGTGCCCAGATCTGGGGGATCTCTCGTAGTTGTCGGCTGGAGGAGGCGGCAGACGCTGTGCGTTCACCGGCGCGCATTCGTCGGCGCAGATGCGGCACGGTCGCACAAGTGCTCTGGGAAGACGGAGTTCGAGAGGACGGCAGATCCGTCGGCACGGCAGAGCTCCCGGGGTCTGCACTTTGGTGGCGCTCGAACGGGTTGGATGGGATAGACGGTGGAGGATGACGGGGCTTGGCGCGGGGCGGCGCATCCACCAGCGGAGGATGGCGGTGGCGGCTGCCGGCGCTGCGACGGCCAGGGCATGTAAGAAAATCCCCTTTTTCCTTTGATTGATGGTGGGTGGTGGTGATGACGATGAAGGTGGTGATAGTTGTTAAGGGTGCTGGCGGTGGAGAAGGGGTTTGGTCAGAGTTGGAGGATCGGGTTCGGGTGCTGGGATCGGTGTCGGCAGCGGTGGTGGTTTGTGGCTATGCTGGTGGTGGCAGTGGTTGCTTCGGCGGAGTGTGGCGGAGGACGGCCAGTAGTGGTGGCAGGATGGCGAACGTCTGATGGTGTTGGTCGGGTCAGGACTCGGGTAGATGATGGTGATAACGGCGGTTGTGGTGGTGGCGATGGCGTAGATTTTGCGGCCAGGGCGATGTCGGGATGGCCGCAGTTTTAGGGAGTCGATGGTGACGGGGGATGGTAGGGTTAGGATAAGATTGAGTATTGTGTCGGAATTGTCGACGCGGGAAAAATAAATGTAATTGTAAAAGAATGGAATAAGAGAGTCACCCGGAGTCGGACCCGAGGCCGTCACGGCTGACATGGAGATGTGTTGGACACAGACACGAAGCACGCACGTTGTGGAGAAATAATTTTAGAGGAATTTATGAATGGTAGAAATATATGGATAAGTATCTCTCCTTAGATAGGAGGTGGAAATTCCCAGTTGGATAAGGACTCGTGATGGTTTAAACCCCGATGGATAATTCCATCTTTTAAATTTAAATTGCTAAAAATTAATTTGATAAATCTCTCGAATATAACATAGATAAATCCTTATCTTTAATGTAAAGCTATTTGAAAATTTTCCAATAAAATCAAATCGCGATTTAAATCACAAAATATATTTTAGATATCTTTTTATAAGTTAGAAAAAAATATGATAATTAATTTTGAAAATTAGAAATTAAAATCTATATATGATATAGATTATGTATGCAAATATTTATAATATCCTCGTTTTCCAAATTACTACTATATTTGTATTAAAAATAAAGTAGCATTTTATAAGGCAAAATATATAGAGTTTTAAAATTCTCTTGCTCACAACCTTAAACAAATTAAGTATTTATCGCA
>JANAVB010004888.1:0-36167 GCA_029216955.1 Iris pallida
TGGTACCCTTTGTGATGGTACTGTTGGGGTAGATTTTGGCTGACTTACATTGATAGCTAGAGCTTCTTTGCTTTTGAGATTAAAAGCCAAAGTCTCTTTGCTTTTGCGATTGTTCTGACGACCGCTGCTGTTGGTTGCAGAATGTTCATCTTTTTCAAGATTAGGCATTTGAATACCTAATTGTTTGAACTTGTCAGTGCTCTTTTCTCCTACTTTAGCGTTCACTATGAAGGAAGACCAGTCCTAGAATTGTGTTGATCCCGTCCACATGCTGATTATAGGCAACATGTTTGATTTGTAAGTGTCTATTGTCAAAGTATCTGAAGTTTTGAGAGGCATTTTGAGTTCTTCACGGCAAAATCGTTCAATGAAACGTTTAGTAGTTTTATTATGTTGTTGTTTGATTTTAATGAGAGAAGACATAGTCATGTCGTTGGTTCCCTCATAAAATTGTTCCAAGAACATTTGTTTAAATCCAGAGAAAGAGGTTATACAACCATCTGGTAAACTACGATACCAGTCATATGCTGCTCTAGCTAGATAACCGATAAATACTCTAATAAGAAGATCATCATTTGGTTGAAGTTGATCAGTCATTACTTCAAAGTGATTGAGGTATTGACTTGGAGATGTGCTGCCATCAAACAGCATAATAGTAGAGAGTTTGTATTTAGGAGTTTCACGACCCGCACCCGCTTTTCGGACGCGAGCTCGTGAGCAAGCCAGCTACGCATCAAGCGGACTCCAGCCTGACTCGAATACATAAACGCTGTCACGGCTATGGTATACTGCCAAATCATGGCAATACAATCTATATCTCAAATCCATAAGAGTAATATAAGCATGAATGAACACTATAAAGCAAAGTTGATAAGCATGACATATCGTAAAAATATGAGAAAGACAGTAAATCAATAACACTAACAAAATACCTGAATCATACAGATGAAGTCAACTGCCACATGCTCAGCTAACTAACTCCGTGCAATCGCTAAACCTGAAGAGATCATCAGGTCCTCAGGGGACAAGATATATAAAAAGATGCCTATCTAACAGTTCTATCATGCGTAAGAATATAAATAGGGAATGAGACAGAAACTGACAGGTGACTAAGAACACGGATACGGAAACAACTACGTATAAATGAACTGCAAGAAGGATAAGTAAACAAGAGATCAACGGAATACCAAACCCTCACCCCGAGTGTGGACTCGCAGGTTTGAACTAATAACTAACCCTCGCCCCGAGTGTGGACTCGCAGGTTAGTTCACGACAAACACCCTCGCCCCGAGTGTGGACTCGTAGGTACAAACAGATCCAGACAAACACCCTCGCCCCGAGACTCGTAGGTGCAAGCGGATCAAGACAAACACCCTCGTCCCGAGTGTGGACTCACAGGTGCAAACGGATCAACCCTCGCCCCGATTGTGGACTCGCAGGTTGAGGAAATGGTACAGGAATAGCAGTTCAATTACACATACTTGTAGACACGACTCAGTCAAGATACAGGTGACGATACGGTCAAATCAGTCATGACACAGGTAAGGACAACTCTAGCATGAACCATAATGTGAATAAGCCTAGTGTAACTACTGTCATGACCCGCACCCTAGAGTAAGGAACGAGACGTGGGTACGTCCAGCCTACGCCGCAGTGTCGGTGATAGAACCCTGTCCTAGGTCAACATATATCTAACAATATATATCTCTAAACAGTTTATACTTCCCGAATGGGGGTGATGTGAGACTCGTCTCACAGTATCGGTATTTATATACAGATACGTATTTTGTAGTATATTTCGTATTTTTTTGGTTTTCGTAATGCTTTAAAAAAATTCTAACTTATAGATTTTTCCTTGGCCGACATGCCGCTAGTATACCGGAGTATACCGACGGCATACCGTCCAGACAGATTTTCCATAATTTAGATATTTTCGATTTCAGATATTTTCATGAATAGTATTTCCGATATTTTTGTGAATAGTGTTTTGGATATTTTGATGAATAGTATTTAGATATTTTCGTAAATAGTGTAGATGCACCCTATTACCCAATGGATAATTGGTTTTGTTTGAATGGTTAGGATTGACATAGATATTCACATGGATCACCATCCGACGGCTAAGATTAATTTCCCCTTCTATATATACCATTTTACTTTCTCTCTCCTCTCTCATTTCATTCTTTTCACTCTCTCTTTATTTCTTCTTCCCTTCTCTCCTCCTTGGAGCTTACCAAGAGCTTGGCCTTGAGGCCTTGGGTGTGGTGTCTAACCCCCTAGGAGGAGGAGTAGAAGATAAGGCTTTGTAACACCCATATTCCGAATACGTATTTTGTCAAGCTTGTATGTATTTCAGACCTGTATTTATTTTCTCAGATTTTGGCATGTACTTGTAATTGGCTTGACTTGCAGATTTTGGTTCTCGTAATTGGGTTTTACCTGGCTTGGTTTATTTTGTGGAGGAGAATTGGTTTGATTTGGTTTGGTTTGGTTTAACATCCATTGGAACACCTTAGCCTATGTTCAACCCTCATTCCACCACAACCCACCCTCTTTATTATCCCCACCTAACACTCTCTCTCCTTATTACTTCCCTCCATTAATTTTTTCTTTTTCTTCCTTCCTCTACACAACACTCCACCCATAGGCAAGTGCACCTTGCCACCACATGAGAACCACATTTTATTTATTCATTAGCTAGATTAGGCCACGATGATCAACATTAGTGTTCGACATTTTATGATTTGGAGTCTCCTTTGTTCTAGATCTAAGTTTTCTCTATTTTTGGATTTACATGGTTTTGATCTATTTTAGTTGGGTTTTTGTGGGTTTTGATGCTTCCATATGGAAGAGAATTCAATTTTACTCAAGTTAGAACTTTGAAAATCTAGATTTGGCTTTGATTTGACAAAGATATGAAAATTTGAATTCTTTGTGTTCTTCTCGGCCTGGAGTAGCAGACTGCAGCCTGCGCTCTTTAGCGCAGTGCTGGACTGCGCACCCCCCCCTCTCGGCCTGCGCTCTTTAGCGCAGCGCCGACCGTACTGATTGCCCCTTGGCGAACTACGCTCAGCCCCATGTACCAACCATTCCTGCGCACTTCACCCCTGCGCAGTTCATTCCTGTGCAGTCTGCTCCTGCGCAATCGACCCCTGTACAGTTCACTCCTGTGCAGTCCGCTCATGCGCAATCGGACCCCTGTGCCAACCAACAAAGCATAAGCCGACTTCTGCGCAGCTCACTCCTGCGCAGTTGGCCCCTGGCGCACTTGACTCCTGCGCAATCTGACCCCAGGGACCCTTGCGTAATCTGTCCAATCATGGAGAATTGGTTTTATTTTTCCTTAAGCTTGGCTCTTCTATAGTCCTGTATTTGATATTTTATTAGATATTTTACGCCCATTTTATATCCTTACGCCTTTTTGTCATGAACTTGATTTTACTTAATATGTTTGGAATGACTATTGTACATGGCATGGTATGACAAGGAACTAGCATAACACGACAGTGACCCGTAGTGGTGCACTCCTGACATGACCAACCTGACATGATAGTGGCCCGTCGTGGCGCACTCCTGACAAATACCCTGACATGATTTATCTTGATGCTGTTGCGACGGCTAACTTGACTCGTATAATCAACTTGACACCGTGGGTGTTCCTGCTTGCTTGCTTGTACAATCCACTTGTCTTGTCTTGCATCATGTCTAGGACGTGACTCCCTGGTTCCCACGGTCAGGGATTCATACTGAATATGGATTAGGCTAATGACTAGATCAAACTATAGTTCATGGAGAATTCCAGTCACAGGTAATCTCGTTATCTGGACGCTCTTAATTGGACTTGTAGCTTGCCGACGAGTAGAGCACATTTCCAGCACACTGTCATGTGTTGTACCTCTAAGTCACCTAAGGGTATATCGTCTTCGGGGCGATGTACCAAACCATACTCTCAACCCGCGGAAGGATAACTGGATGGACTGCAGGGCTTGGGACTGGGAAATTCTCATTGCATCTTGTTAGTAATTAGGCTTGTGATAACCCTAGTTACTTAAAGTAGTAAGCCGTAGTAATTGCTTGGTCGCTTGTGAATGAATGATGTCTAGCCCTGTCTAAGTTTTGTCTAGTTCCTGTACCGTGGTACTCCTGAGCAGGATTGTTTTACTTGTTGAAACCAACAAATGGATAGGGACATGTGCTATTCAGGCGAAGGGTTACAACCTCGGTCCTTGTTTGGTTTACGGGTTGTAACCTGGTTTCCAGAATGGTTCCACGTCCCTAATCGTTTATTATCTTGTTGTACTCTTATTTACTAGTACTTTCTTCCATTACTTATGTTCTGATATGCTGGCTTTTGTTCTTATTTCGTGGCCTCCTTTGTGGCACTTGCTCTTTCTGGGGTTTGACCCAGCTGGTTTTGTGTGGCCAGATTTCGGAGCAGCACCCGAGGATCTACAGAACCTCCAGCCCGATGGTGGCGACTAGAAGGAACCCGGGCTACGAGTGGGTTTTCTATTTTGTTTCGCTCACTCTATTGTAAAGTTATTCTTTTGAGGCGTTTAGCCGACGAGCACCTGTTAGCTCGATGCACCTTTACTTACTGTCTGCCTACGGGCTGTAAACATGATTAACAAATCCTAGGGTTGATCATGTATGACTTAACTCTTGCTAATCCTAGCATTTTGTACGACTAGCTTCATGATCAGCTGATATGTAATATTTGGGACGCCTTTTATTGTATATTTGGTGGTCAAACATCTTGTGATTATATTATTTGCTTAAGATTGAGACAGTAGGCTTGATCTTAAGAGACTGTTGGCTTGTAGTAAACCCTCATATCTAGACAGCCGTGACCGTATGGCGAGATGGACTTTATTTCAATATACGTAGCTGGCTATGTTCGCCCCCGCTCTCCAGTATTCTGGTTCTGGGGTGTGACAGGCTTGGAGCTGAACCTAGGCAAGTACATCTTGCCAAATCCATGAACCATAATGTTTTTGTTGTCATTTTATTTCCTTGGTGGTAAATACTTATAATTGTTCTAAACTCATTTTGAAAAATATGTTTTCCTTATGATTCTCGTATATATACATGTTTCCAAATTTGTTTAAGCAAGGTTTTGATTTTCTGTTAAAATCCAATATGGACTTAGTAGGAAACTTGGTATCAAGAGTGATACTAGTGTTACCATCATGTATCTTGGTCACATATACATATATGAGGCCCTCACATTGTTTTTTTATCATAGATTTTGAGTTTGGTGGCAATCGGAACCCGTTTTGATGTCCCGATAACCTCTGTTTGGGAGTATTTTGAGGTATTGATCTATCAAATGTTTGATTTGTGAAAACTAATACTTCCATGTTGTAGGAAATTTAATTCTATTCAATTATGACTTTTGAAAGTTCGAATTTCAATTTAAAATGAAGTTTTTATGGCCAAAACAAGTTTTGGCAAAATTCTGAATTTTGTTGCTGTTTGAAAAACCGGTATACCGCAGTATACCGCCGGTATGCCGTTTTTTTTGCACCAGAAACTTTCTGTTTTTAGGCCGGTATACCGCCGTTATGCCGCAGTATACCGCCGGTATGCCGTTTTATGCTGTTTTAGTCTGTTTTTTGCCCGTTTCTGCCCGTTTTTGTCCATTTTTGATATTTTTTTTGATTGTAATGATTTCTTAACATGATTAGATGATCTTGTATAGTTAGAAAATGATTGTACACCCTATATACACTTGACACTAGCACATGTTCAATCATTTTCTATGAAATGTACTTAGCTTAAATTATTGTTTCCCACATGCCATGATATGTCTTTTGATAGATTCTTTCTTACAAGTATTGATAATTGTTACATGTCTTCCTTGCTTACATGATAGTGGCCCGCCGTGAAGCACTCTTCTTATATGTCTTCTTTGCTTATTAAATAGTGACCCATCGTGGTGCACTCTTGTACATGTCTTTCTTTGCTTACATGATAGTGGCCTGTCATGGCGTACTCCCTATAGTGGCTCGTCGTAGCGCACTCCCAGCTTCCAGTTTATTATATTTTCTTGTTGTGGCTTGTTATGGTGCATATTCTCGCTTTTGTCCATTCTTGCATGTTCATGTCTAGGATGGATTCTACGGAATGCCACACCCAGAATCCAAGAAAATGGTAAGGATTATATAACTAGATTGATCATTAGAACATGGGTGGGGAGGATTTCCCAGTTACCTGTTGCCTTTGGTCTAGGTCGTTATAACATTAATTTAAGGGTTTGGAGCTATCCGTCGAGATGAGCACTCTCCCAGCTTCACCGTCGCATGGGAGCACAAGGATACACATGTAATCACTTCCCGGCATGACCAATAGGTGGCAGCAGGCAGGTAACTGGACTTGGAATTCTCAGACTTGCATTTGTTAGTAATTAGGATTGTGATAACCCTAGTTAGCTAATGTATAAAGCCGTACTCATTGCTTGGCCGTGACTATTGTATGGAGTTCAGTCTAGTCTAGTTTGTCTAGGCAGTGTCCGGATTTGTTTATTTTCAGTACATCCTTGTTTATTCTTTACTTTTGTCGGTAAATGATTAGATACTAAAGTTCTGTTCAGGAGAAGGGTTACAACCCCGGTCCTTGTTTGGTTTATAGGTTGTAACTTGGGTTCCAGAATAGTTCCTAAGTCATCTAATCATTTGTCGTTCTATATAGACTTAACATGCTCACTTGCTCCAGTTACATAACATGCTCATATGTTCCAGTTCTCTTACATGTTCCAGTTATCTAACATGCTCACATGTCTCGTTTATCTTTCATGTTCACATGCTTCCTTTTTCTTACATGTACACAGTTTACATTACGTCACATGTCCTTTACTTTATGCTACATGTTGCTTTACTTATTGTCTTTTCTATTCTCGGGATAAGTGTATTGGTAGCACACGAGTCTCGATTTGCTTTTACTTAATTTTGTCTCTATCCGTTGCTATGATTTGCATGCTGGTTTTAGTTCATAGTTTGGCTTCCTTTGTGGTACTTGCTATTGGGGGTCTGACCCCACTGGTTTTGTTTGGCCAGATCTGATAGAGGAGCCCGAAGGATCTTCCGTACCTTCCACTCGTTGGTGATTACCCAGAGCACCAGAGTACCTTAGTGGGTTTTTTATTTCATTCTCCCACTAGTTATGTACATTATTCTTTTGTGGCGTTTAGCCTCCGAGCACGTGTTTAGCTCGTGTTTTGGACTTGACATTTAGCCTACGAGCCAGAACATGATTTGCGTATTCTAGACTATAGTTAGAGCTTATCATGTATGACTATTACTCTTGTTAGTCTTTACTCTGTATTACTAGCTTCATGATCATTGATATATGATAGTTTGGGACGCTTTACTATTTTATATTCCAGTTGATCTTACTTCTTGTACATTATTTACTGCTTGTGATTGAGATACCTAGGATTCTTGACCTACGATCGACTGTTGGCTTATAGTAGTAACCCCCATCTATACAGCTTATACGTTATTTCGGAGTACTGGAGTACTTTGGTATACGTAGCTGGCCTGGTCCATCCCTACTTGTCGGTATTCTGGTTCTGTGGCGTGACATAGGTTTTTGTGGTGGCCCATGCAGGTCTGATTTATCAGATATATGGGGGTTACTGATGTTTAGATATCCCAGTAACAATTCTCCTTTATTGATATCCTTCGTGTTATTCTATATCTCTGATCCTTTGGCCTGATATCTGCCTTAGTCGTTGATCCTTCCTGTTCTCTCGATTTAATCCTTGTGTCCTTTAACTTTCAAGGGCACTGTTCTTAATCCTTCTGATCATCTTGTTTGGGTTTTGCCGATTGTAGTCAGCAATCTTCTGTTAGGCCAGTTATGGAGGATCAGTCTTAGCATTCAGGGGTAGAGTTCAGAGTTGACCCGAGGGCAGAGGTGTCAGTTCAGCCTGATCAGCCAGCAGGGTCAGTCCTGCCAGAGTCCAGCTTCACCGGCTACCCCGACAGTCCAGCAGTATATGGCTCATGTACCGGTTCAGCTGCAGCCGGTTAGAGCAGCAGTTCCGAGGCATGGGCATGCAGAGTTTAGTATGTCAGAGCAGGTTTTGGCCGAGGATGTTCATGTGGTAGGTATTGTCCTATTCTTCTTCCACTCTTATTTATCTCTTGGGTTACGCATATTAGACGAGTTTCTCGTCCCCAACTCTTCTGGCTTCGTAGTCGAGGCATGTGATAACTTCATTGGTATCGACTACGAAGATACGTCCTGGATAGAGTCATGTCTTGGATTAAGTTATTGGTACCGGCTTATTTTAAGAATTGACTTTTATCTAAGTTGTGGAGTCAGCGTAGGCCTGCTCCTACTTAACTGACTCAGGAGACATATTTATTCATATGCCTCCATCCCTTCTTGATTGTAGTTGTGTTATTGCTTACGCATTTACTTATATTACTATTGTCTTTATCTTACCAACATGCCATGCTTTGTTTTGATTGACATGATTTTTTCAGCTCTTTGGTTTGGTTTTCATGCTTGACTAGATTTAGGAAATTTTGAGGACGAAATTTATTTTTAAGTTGTGGAGAGTTGTGAGACTCGTCTCACAGTATCGGTATTTATATACAGATACGTATTTTGTAGTATATTTCGTATTTTCTTGGTTTTCGTAATGCTTTAAAAAAATTTCTAACTTATAGATTTTTCTTTGGCCGACATGCCGCTAGTATACCGGAGTATACCGAAGGCATACCGTCCAGACAGATTTTCCATAATTTAGATATTTTTGATTTCAGATATTTTCATGAATAGTGTTTCCGATATTTTTGTGAATAGTGTTTTGGATATTTTGATGAATAGTGTTTAGATATTTTCGTGAATAGTGTAGATGCACCCTATTACCCAATGGATAATTGGTTTTGTTTGAATGGTTAGGATTGACTTAGATATTCACATGGATCACCATCCGACGGCTAAGATTAATTCCCCCTTCTATATATACCATTTTACTTTCTCTCTTCTCTCTCTTTTCATTCTTTTCACTCTCTCTTCATTTCTTCTTCCCTTCTCTCCTCTTTGGAGCTTGCCAAGAGCTTGGCCTTGACGCCTTGGGTGTGGTGTCTAACCCCCCTAGGAGGAGAAGTAGAAGATTAGGCTTGGAGCTGAACCTAGGCAAGTACATCTTGCCAAATCCATGAACCATAATGTTTTTGTTGTCATTTTATTTCCTTGGTGGTAAATACTTAGAATTGTTCTAAACTCATTTTGAAAAATATGTTTTCCTTATGATTCTCGTATATATACATGTTTCCAAATTTGTTTAAGCAAGGTTTGATTTTCTGTTAAAACCCAATATGGACTTAGTAGAAAACTTGGTATCAAGAGTGATACTAGTGTTACCATCATGGATCTTGGTCACATATAAATATATGAGGCCCTCACATAGTGTGTATATCATGGATTTTGAGTTTGGTGGCAATCGGAACCCGTTTCGGTGTCCCGATAACCTCTGTTTGGGAGTATTTTGAGGTATTGATCTATCAAATGTTTTGATTTGTGAAAACTAATACTTCCATGTTGTAGGAAATTCAATTCTATTCAATTTTGACTTTTGAAAGCCCGAATTTCGATTTAAAATGAAGTTTTTATGGCCGAAACAAGTTTTGACAAAATTCTGAATTTTGCTGCTGTTTGAAAAACCGGTATAACCGCCGGTATACAGCAGTATACCGTCGGTATACCGTTGTTTTGCACCAAAAACTTTCTGTTTTTAGGCTGGTATACCGCCTGTATGCCGCAGTATACCGCCGGTATGCCGTTTTATGCTGGTTTAGTCTGTTTTTGTCCGTTTCTGCCCGTTTTTGTCCGTTTTTGATATCTTCTTCGATTGTAATGATTTCTTAACATGATTAGATGATCTTATATAGTTAGAAAATGATTGTACACCCTATATACACTTGACACTAGCACATGTTCAATCATTTTCTATGAAATGTACTTAGCTTAAATTATGTTTCCCACATGCCATGATATGTCTTTTGATAAATTCTTTCTTACAAGCTATGATAATTGTTACATGTCTTCCTTGCTTACATGATAGTGGCCCGCCGTGACGCACTCTTCTTACATGTCTTCTTTGCTTATTAGATAGTGACCCGTCGTGGTGCACTCTTGTACATGTCTTTCTTTGCTTACATGATAGTGGCCTGTCATGGCGCACTCCCTATAGTGGCTCGTCGTAGCGCACTCCCAGCTTCCAGTTTATTATATTTTCTTGTTGTGGCTTGTTATGGTGCACATTCTCGCTTTTGTCCAGTCTTGCATGTTCATGTCTAGGATAGATTCTACGGAATGCCACACCCAGAATCCAAGAAAATGGTAAGGATTATATAACTAGATTGATCATTAGAACATGGGTGGGGAGGATTTCCCAGTTACCTGTTGCCTTTGGTCTAGGTCGTTATAACATTAATTTAAGGATTTGGAGCTATCCGTCGATATGAGCACTCTCCCAGCTTCACCGTCGCGTGGGAGCACAAGGATACACATGTAATCACTTCCCGGCATGACCAATAGGTGGGAGCAGGCAGGTAACCAGACTTGGAATTCTCAGACTTGCATTTGTTAGTAATTAGGATTGTGATAACCCTAGTTAGCTAATGTATAAAGCCATACTCATTGCTTGGCCATGACTATTGTATGGAGTTCAGTCTAGTCTAGTTTGTCTAGGCAGTGTCCGGATTTGTTTATTTTCAGTACATCCTTGTTTATGCTTTACTTTTGCCGGTAAATGATTAGATACTAAAGTTCTGTTCAGGAGAAGGGTTACAACCCCGGTCCTTGTTTGGTTTACGGGTTGTAACTTTGGTTCCAGAATAGTTCCTAAGTCATCTAATCATTTGTCGTTCTATATGGACTTAACATGCTCACATGCTCCAGTTACATAACATGCTCATATGTTCCAGTTCTCTTACATGTTCCAGTTATCTAACATGCTCACATGTCTAGTTTATCTTTCATGTTCACATGCTTCCTTTTCCTTACATGTACACAGTTTACATTACGTCACATGTCCTTTACTTTATGCTACATGTTGCTTTACTTATTGTCTTTCCTATTCTCGGGATAAGTGCATTGGTAGCGCACGAGTCTCGATTTGCTTTTACTTAATTTTGTCTCTATCCATTGCTATGATTTGCATGCTGGTTTTAGTTCATAGTTTGGCTTTCTTTGTGGTACTTGCTATTGGGGGTCTAACCCCACTGGTTTTGTTTGGCCAGATCTGATAGAGGAGCCCGGAGGATCTTCCGTACCTTCCACTCGTTGGTGATTACCCAGAGCACCAGAGTACCTTAGTGGGTTTTCTATTTCATTTTCCCACTAGTTATGTACATTATTCTTTTGTGGCGTTTAGCCTCCGAGCACGTGTTTAGCTCGTGTTTTGGACTTGACATTTAGCCTACGGGCCAGAACATGATTTGCGTATTCTAGACTATAGCTAGAGCTTATTATGTATGACTATTACTCTTGCTAGTCTTCACTCTGTATTACTAGCTTCATGATCATTGATATATGATAGTTTGGGACGCTTTACTATTTTATATTCCAGTTGATCTTACTTCTTGTACATTATTTACTGCTTGTGATTGAGATACCTAGGATTCTTGACCTAGGATCAACTGTTGGCTTGTAGTAGTAACCCCCATCTATACAACTTATACGTTATTTCGGAGTACTGGAGTACTTTGGTATACGTAGCTGGCCTGGTTCGTCCCTACTTGCCAGTATTCTGGTTCTGGGACGTGTCAGGTGACATAGCAGTAATAAACTCAATCACAACTAAGGAAGAGATAGCACGATATGAAATAGAACTCAAAAAAATAAATAGATGAAAAAGTAGTCTAAGATAATCCCAGCAAATATCCAGAAGTACATGGTCTTAAATACAGAATAAAAGAATATATACAACTCATAACTCAGAATAAAGTCTAGCTAAACATGTCTCAAGACTGCATAAAGTAAGATAAGCCTAACTAATCTAGTCTAGGCAATCGGGGTGATGTCCTCAGCTAGAGCTGGGTCCTCCTGAGGGTCCAGCTCGTTAGTGTCATCTAAGGCTGCCCTGTAGTAGTATCCAGGCAGGCTCCTCCTCGTCCTCTGTAATATTTCAACAGGTCCAGTCAGGACAGGAGCGAGTACAGTACATCTCAACAGTTCATAGCAGGTTAGAAGATATAATCATGCACTAAAAAGATACAAGTACTGAAAGAAGTGCAGTATGTAAACAGAGAGAGAAAGCTGTAATAGAAATATCTACTATAAATAGAGAACTAACATGTGGCTAGTGAGTCAGAGTACAACATGGACATGTAAATGGCATGGATGATTCTGATGCTACACTATGGAATGATTCTGATGCTACACTACAGGTGTATTATTCACATGTCCACTTCTACTCCCCCGTACCCCCAATTAATACACAAGGATCCAACCAGGTTATGTTATGATTCCATGCACAGGCCCCCGAAGGGTGATACATGGATGTCCATAAATGGGGATTCTAGGAGACCCAATAAATGGGATAAGGATTCCAGGAAGACTCTGTGATCATTAGAGTATGTCACAAGTGATCGAAGAACCAATGAAGCATAGTGATACGCCATGTAAGTGAAACGCACAGAACATGTAGTACCCGATACTCCCTAAGGACAACATCTCAAGAAGGGATCCATATAGTACCAATCCGTGTGACCAACGTGACAGTACAAGTAAAGTAATCTACTGCAAGAAATAGTTCTAAGTAGGATATGAAATGATCAGAGAATGTACTCGCCTGGTATCTGAGTGTCCAACTGAAAAGTACTGTCCGAGGAGTGGTGTCTGGCTCCTATTCAGAACAGCACAAGTCACAACAAGTCCAGAATGGTAAATTGAAGCACTACTATGTATTCTACATGAATCTAGGTCAAACTAGGCCAAAGTCAACTCTTGGTCAACTCTGGTCAACCCTAGAAGTCAAACTAGGTCAACTATGGTCAAACTAGGTCAAACAAGTCAAACCTTAGTCAAATTAGTCGAACTAGTCTATTCTAGGTCTAACAAACCATTCTAGGTCCTAACAAGGCTAAACAGTCTATTCTAGACTCCATACTAAGCATACCATGCCATAGGCTAAAAGACTAGGCCATGGGCCAATAGGCTAAGCCAAGTCTATTCAACCTATAAAACATCTATACACATAACACACACACACACACACACACACACACATATATATACATATATATATATATATTATATATATAATATATATAATATATATATAATATAGTACAAAAATAGATCCATTTAATTAATATAACGAAAAACACATATAGGCTAATGTGTACACCCAACCACACTATAGGTTAAAACATACATATATGCATAGGCATAGAGAGGGACACATAAACATACTAGTGTATGTGTGTGTGTGATGAAAAGGCATGTGTGTGTGTGAGTGGCTAGAGGGGACATGTGTGTACACATGTGTGTGTGAGTTTAGGGGAGTATGAGTGACAGGAAAGTGAAAGTGTGTGAAGCGTGTATACATGAGAGTGCACTAGTGTCAAGAGTATGGGTGTGTTATGAGTGAATGTGAGGGTGTGTGTCAATGGGCTAGAAGGAACATACATGAGTGTTTGGGGGATTACATGTGAGTGTAGAGGGCAGTGAATAGCAAACAATGTAATAGGAATTGGGAAAAATCAGTGAAAAAATAGTGTGCACAGCCCCCTACTGATTTCAGTCCATAAATCTTTTCATAGTTCAAAACAGTTTACAGGAATAATCATTTTAAACCAAACTCATTTCAGAACAGTCCCCATACCATTATATAATTCAAACAATCCTCTAAAATGAAGTCTAAGTTAAACACCCAACTCAGATATCAATTATTGAATCTCACATTTCAAATAACTCAAGTATCACATAAAAACTATTAAATCAGTCATAATTGAAACTCAGAAATAAACTCAGATTTCATATCTCAAACTCAGATTTCAAATACTCATGAACAAAAACAAAAAAAATTAACAGTCCTATAATGAATTTCTCAGTTTTAAGCCTCAAACCACTTCAAAACAGACCCAAATTTGACATACAATTAGGATTTATGTAGGAGCACATGTTAGAGTCTTAATTACATACAAATAACAGTGTATAATAGGTTTAATTGATTGACAAATCTTATTTTGCAAAACTAGACAGAAAACAGGATATAGGCTGATACATGGTATTTCAGAAAAAAAGGGAAAATGAAAATAACAATGAAAATTGAATTAAAATACCAATTTTAGGGTTGGTAATATATAAACATAATGTACACATGCTATTTAATGTGTTTGTGTCCACAAAAGTGGACACAAACGTGTCCATTCAATCAAAATCCAAAACAGTAAATCTGGACACAGAGACTGGGACAGTCTCGTGCGGGTGTGCACGCGTGTCGTGTACCCACACATGCCAACCCAGGCCTCGTGCTCGTGTCAGTGGGTGCACCTAGGGTAGGCCTAGGTGTGTGTCACCCTAAATCGTGTCAGTGCGTGTCGTGTCCAGATTCGAAGCCGTATCAGTGGAATACTACAGCGCACGGGACAGTGCAATCCCGTGCGCGATCTCACCAACCAGTGCACGAAGTCCCATGAAATTTGGGGAGCATGGTGTAAGGGGGTGCCCCTAAGCTCCCACAAAATTTTGTGTCAGGACAAGCCGTGTCGTGTCGTGTAGGGACCCCGATGAGCAGGGGATCCGCCAGGCCATGAGCGAGCGTGTGCAGCATGGTGCACGCGTGTCCAAAACGACACGACACGTGCACGAATACATCCCAGTAAATCAAAATCGTGTAAGCGACATCAAAACACAATTTTCATTCAAAAAATTATTTCGAAAATAACAGAAAAGTTTTACTGTGATAATTCCACAACATAAAGCTAGGCACTGATACGTGTCCAGTTTGGACACAAAAGGACACAAAAACTTAGGGTTTCCTATTTCTACTGTTAGGTTAGGTCTAGGGCTCCCTAATGATGCAAAAATCTCAAGATTCTATGGTGAAAATAGGAAGTTACCTCTATGTATCAAAACCCTCAAAAAGCTCTAATGAGAGATGTTCTTCTTGATGGTGAAACTCCTCCAAAGTGATTTGAATCTGAGAAAAAATGTAATAACAGCAAGAAAACTAAAATTAAAACCTATTGCAATTTGTTTGGATTAAAAAGGAGGTAAAATGGATTTTCTAAGGATTTTTGAAGTAGGGAAAAACCTCTTTCTAAACGTGCTTCTTCCTAAAGAGGCTAGCCCTAAAAGGAGGAGAATATTTATAGGAGGGGGTTTCCCAAAGGGTATAGTGGCTGGACAAATAGTGTTAGGGTTAGGGTTAGGCACTAGTTAATGGGCTTTGGGCCTATTTGGCTAACTATTGATTTATTGGTTAATCACAAGTCAAGGCTTATGACTTAAAACTCTACTTAAGTCAAATAACCATATCATTAGTCAACTCTAGTCTAACTAGGGTGGCATGACCTAACCAAGACCAAACTCAACTAGGGTTAGCTCCTAGGTTAGTCTACCATGGTCATTGCTAGTCAAAGTCAACCTAGTCAACCCTCATCCAAACAATTCCAAAATAAATTCTAAAAATTCCATAAATTCAAATAAATTATAATAAATTCAATAACCCAAAAATGACAAAATTGCCCTCAAACTAGAAATGTGGTAGTGAGAAATACCCTCCTTAAAAGAATTTTGTCCTCGAAATTGAAAGGCGAAATGCAACTGATGAGAAGGATAGAAAGTATACCTCACGGTCCAAAAGATAAGGTATCGCTCACGCATCTCATCCTCCCACTCCCAGATAGACTCTCCTGGAGAATGATGCCTCCATGCGACGCATACCAAGGGTATCACCTGGTTCCTCAGAACCTTCTTCCGTCGATCCAAAATCTCCACTGGCTGCTCTGGATAGCTGAGAGAAGGCCCAACCTCAATCTCTAAATGATCGAGCACATGGCTAAAGTCAGTCACGTACGTCTCAACTGTGATACATGGAATACGTTGTGGACTCCTACAAGTGCATGCGGCAAGTCTAGCCTGTATGACACGTCACCGACTCTCCCGCTGATAACGAAAGGGCCGATGAAGCGGGCTAAGCTTTCCGCCTCCACCAAAACGTATCGTACCACGAGTCGGAGATATCCTCAAGAAAACCTGGTCTCCGACCTAATCACAAGCAAGGTCTCAATTAATTATAATAAACAAACATGATCAAAATTACAAACAAATAAACCTAAATCTAATCCTACTCTAATCTGTACCTCAAACTCCAATGGCCTCCGGTGGCTATCGGTCCAGTGTCGATGTCTGTCCTGCACCATGCGAAGTCTATCCCTGATGAGCTTCACCTTCTCGGCATCATCAACAACCATCTCTGGCCCCAGTAAAGCTCGCTCACCAACATCATCCCAAGATAAGGGTGTACGACACCTACGCCGGTACAGAGCCTCGAAAGGTGACATCTCAATGCTGGCCTGGAAACTATTGTTGTAGGCAAACTCCACCAAATGAAGATGATCCTCCCAAGAACCTCCAAAGTCCAGGACGTATGTCCGTAGCATATCCTCAAGTGTCTGAATAGTCCGCTCTGACTGTCCGTCCGTCTGGGGTGGTATGCAGTACTAAACTTGAGCTGAGTGTCCAAGCTGGTCTGCAGACTCCTCCAGAAATGGGAAGTAAAACGGCTATCCCGATCTGAGACGATGTTGACTGGAACTCCGTGAATCCTGACTATCTGCCGCATATACATCTGCCAGCCTCTCTGTAGACGTACCTACCTTGAATGGCAAGAAGTGGGCCGATTTGGTCAACCTGTCAACGATGACCCAAATCGCGTCTTTTTCTACTGGTGTGTGCGGCAATCCTGATACGAAGTCTATAGTGATATGCTCCCATTTCTACTCGGGAATGGGCAGCGGCTGCAACAATCCACCAGGCCTCTGCCTCTCTGCCTTGACCTGCTGACAGACCAAGCACCTAGCCACGAAGCAAGCCACCTCCCACTTCATCCCTGACCACCAAACATGCTCCCTCAGATCTCGGTATCTTGTTGGCACCCGGGTGTATAGAGTACTGAGATCGTGGGCCTCCTGCAAAACCTGCTCCCTGAGATCTCTGTTGGACACACATAATCTGGAACCGTGCCTCAAGGCACCATCCTCTGCAAAAGAAAACTCGCCCTCCAGCAATCCTGCTCGAACTTGCTCTCGGAGACACGCAGGGCAACGTCCTCAAACTGTGCCGACTTGATCCTCTCTACCAAGTCTGACTGAATCTGCATCCCCCATAACTGCATCTGTACTCCGGGCACGATCACCTCAATCCCAAGGCTCTCCAAGTCGGCAAGCAAATGCCGATCCATGGTCAAACACATGGCTGTCGGATACCTACTCAAGGCATCGGCAACCACGTTGGCCTTTCCTGGATGATACTGAAGTAGGATGTCAAAATCCTTCATCAACTCTAGCCATCTGTGCTGTCTCATATTCAACTCCTTCTGAGTGAACACATACTTTAAGCTCTTGTGATCTGTGAAGATCTCCACCCTCTCGCCATACAGATAATGCTTCCACAGCTTCAGAGCAAAAATCACTGCTGCCAGCTCCAGGTCGTGGGTAGAGTAGTCTTCTCATGGGGACGTAATTGCCTGGAAGCATAGGCAATCACCTTCCCATGCTGCTGCAAGACGCAACCCAGACCCTTCCCTGAAGCATCACTATAAATAGTGAAACCACCTGATCCTGAAGGCAATGTCAGAATCGGAGCTGTCGTAAGCCGCTTCTTCAACTCATCAAAAGCTGCCTGACACTCCTCTGACCAAACATACTCAGCATCCTTCCGGGTCAACCGTGTCAACGGCTCTGTAAATCGGGAGAAGTCCTGCACAAATCTCCGATAATATCCTGCCAGCCCCAGGAAACTCCTGATCTCTGCAACTGATGTCGGCGCTGCCCATGCCTTAACTGCTACAATCTTCTTGGGGTCAACTGAGATACCATCTCCAATCACAACGTACCCCAAGAAGTCCACCCGGTCTAAGAAAAACTCACACTTGGAGAGTTTCCCGTAAAGGTGCTCCTTAATGAGAGTCTCCAGCACGATCCTTAAATGCTCCTCGTGCTCCTCCTCAGTCTTGGAATATACCAAGATGACGTCAATAAACACCACCACGAACTGATCCAGATACTGGTGGAATACCTTGTTCATAAGGTTCATAAACACTGCTGGTGCATTGGTTAGCCCAAACGGCATAACCAAAAACTCAAACTGCCCGTACCGTATCCTGAAAGCGGTCTTGGAAATATCCTCCTCTTCACCTTCACCTGGTTATATCCTGACCTCAGATCAATCTTGGAAAATACCCGAGCCCCGCTCAACTGGTCAAATAGATCGTCGATCCGCGGCAGTAGGTATTTGTTCTTGATCGTGAGGTTGTTGAGTGCCCTATAGTCAATACACATGTGTACTGACCCGTCCTTCTTCGGCACGAACAATACTGGTGCACCTCATGGCGACGAACTCGAGCGGATGAAGCCCTTGTCTTGTAGCTCATCCACCTGCTTTTTCAGCTCCACCAGCTCGCTGTTGTTCACCCGATAGACTTGCTGAGAGATGGGTTCCGCTCCTGAAACCAAGTCTATCGAGAACTCTATGTCCCTGTCTGGTGGCAATCCCGGCAACTCCTCTGTGAAAACATCCATACTCTGCTATCAAGGGGTGTGGAATCGTCTGCCCCTCAACCGAGACTCCACAGAAGACTCCGCTGCTCTGCTCTGCCTGACGTCTGGAGTACTCGAACTCTGGCTCCCCGGTGCCCTGAAGAGAACTCTACCCCCTCTGCAATCAATGCTGGCATGGTGCCTGCTCAACCAATCTATGCCTAGTACTATATCGTAGTTCGGTAATGGCATTACGAGCATGCTCACCTCCAACTCACAGCCTCCTAAAACTACTATCTGACCCTTACAAATATCACTCACGAGGATAATGCCCCCCGATCGTGATCTTGTAAGTCCTAGGCAATGATTCAGCTATGATATTGCGTCTAATCGTAAAAGATACTGATATGAAGCTATGCGAAGCACCGGAATCGAATAATACAAAAGCTGGACAGTCGAGTAGAATCGAACCTGCAATCAGCTCTCCAATCACCTCTGCATCTCCAGCTGCCATGGTGAAAGCTCGCCCCTGCTGGCCTCCCCTGGCCTGCTGCTGGTGCTAGACGAACCTCTGCTGCTGCGTCGGCAGGGCTGGTGCCCTCTGCTGGCCTGCTGGAGCTCTGACTCCACCTCCCGGAGCTGCTCGTCCCATACGGCACTCCCTCATCTGGTGGTCTGCTGAACCACACACTAGGCACTGGCCCAGCCTCTTCCGGCACTCATTGGCGATATGCCCGGGCTTCTTGCAGTAGGCACAAGTAACATCCTACCTCTGACCCTGCTGGTGCTGCCTCGGCTGCTGCTGCTGATGAACTGGCCTCTGCTGAATCGGCTGCAGCTGGAACTGCCTCAGCTGGTGATGCTGAAAGTGGGGCCTCTTGGCCTGGCTCCCGCTGCTGCTGCTGCCCCCAACTGGGTCTTTCCCCCTCTTGAGCCTAAGCACAAGATCATCCTCTGCCAACAAGGCTCCCGTCAAGATCTCCTCGAACGTGGCATCCCGGTTGCCCTTGGTCAAGGACTTGACCTCCTTGACTAGGCCTTTCCGGAACCTCTGGGCCTTCGCCGTCTCGCTCAAGCCCTCCACAAACCTGCCGAGGCGGCCGAACTCCCCTGCGTACTCCTCCACTGAGAGACTCCTCTGGACTAGGCTCTCGAACTGCGACTCCAAGGCTCTGAGTGCTGAATCTGGGAAGAACTTCTTCTTGAAGAAGCCCTTGAACTGCTTCCAAGTCTGCCCCGGTACCCCCACCCTGGGGTCTGACTGATACCATGTGCGAGCAAGATCTCGCATCCGGCTAGCTGCAGCCTCGATCTGAAGATCTGCTGGTATCCTGGCCAAGCGGAAGATCTCCTCTATATGCTCGATCCACTCATCGGCATATAGGATCCCCAGAAAGTCTCTGGGGCTCATCTTCTGAAACTGCTCGATTCCCGGTGTCCTCGGCTGCTGAACTACCGGTCGAGCTACGACCGTCGTAAGGGCCAGCTCCATGCCCCTGTCCTGTCGAGCCTGCTGCCGGTCCATGAACTGCTAGAAGTACGTGAACATCTGTGCTGCATCCACATATCCTGTAGGCGGTGGCTGCTGGAAGGGATCCTCTGGAATGACCGGGTCCTGTCTCTGAGTCGGTGGATGCATACCCCCTGCTACGGCTGCCGAGGTCTCAATACGAACAGAGGTGGCAGGAGCTGCAGTCCCCTGGCCTTGCTGTACTGGCTGAGAGGTAGCAGTCCCTTCTATAGCATCCTCATGAATGGCACGCCGCGATCGAGTCTCTACCATCCTGAAGATAGACAAACAAGAGTATCAATTTTTGAGAAAGAAGCGAAATAACAAAGGCGGACAGTTAAAAATTCAAAGGTTCAGCTGACAATAAGGATTTAGATGGCAATAAAAGAATTTTTCCTAAAGTGATTGAGTACCTTAAAAAATGTCCTATATCCTACTGCAGGCTGTAGTGATACTCTAATTCGAATACCACTACACTTCTAGTCTAGACCTGCATGGGCCACCACTAAAAATGTGTCACGACCCGCATCCTAGAGTAAGGGCACGAGACGTGGGTACGTCCAGCCTACGCCACAGTGTCGGCGGTAGAACGCTGTCCTAGGTCAATATATATCTAACAGTATATATCTCTAAACAGTTTATACTCCCCGAATGGGGGTGACATAGCAGTAATAAACTCAATCACAACTAAGGAAGAGATAGCACGATATGAAATAGAACTCAAGGAAACAAATAGATGAAAAAGTAGTCTAAGATAATCCCAGCAAATATCCAGAAGTACATGGTCTCATATACAGAATGAAAGAATATATACAACTCAGAACTCAGAATAAAGTCTAGCTAAACATGACTTAAGACTGCATAAAGTAAGATAAGCCTAACTAATCTAGTCTAGGCAATCGGGGTGATGTCCTCAGCTAGAGCTGGGTCCTCCTGAGGGTCCAGTTCGCAAGTGTCATCTAAGGCTGCCCCGTAGTAAGTATCCAGGCAGGCCTCCTCCTCATCCTCTATAATATTTTCAACAGGTCCAGTCAGGACAGGAGCGAGTACAATACATCTCAACAGTTCATAGTAGGTTAGAAGATATAATCATTCAGTAAAGTAAGATACAAGTACTGAAAGAAGTACAATATGTAAACAGAAAGAGAAAGCTGTAATAGAAATATCTACTAAATAGAGAACTAACATGTGGCTAGTGAGTCAGAGTACAACATGGACATGTAAATGGCATGGGATGATTCTGATGCTATACTATAGAATAATTCTGATGCTACACTACTGGTGTATTATTCACATGTCCACTTCTACTCCCCCGTACCCCCAATCAATACACAAGGATCCAACCAGGTTATGTTATGATTCCATGCACAGGCCCCCGAAGGGTGATACATGGATGTCCCATAAATGGGAATTCTAGGAGATCCAATAAATGGGATAAGGATTCCAGGAAGACTCTGTGATCATAAGAGTATATGTCACAAGTGATCGAAGAACCAATGAAGCATAGTGATACGCCATGTAAGTGAAATGCACAGAACATGTAGTACCCGATGCTCCCTAAGGATAACATCTCAAGAAGGGATCCATATAGCACCAATTCGTGTGACCAACGTGACAGTACAAGTAAAGTAATCTACTACAGGAAATAGTTCTAAGCTGGATATAAAATGATCAGAGAATGTACTCGCCTGGTATCTGAGTGTCCAACTGAAAAGTACTGTCCGAGGAGTGGTGTCTGGCTCCTATTCAGAACATCACAAGTCACAACAAGTCCAGAATGGTAAAATGAAGCACTACTATGCATTCTACATGAATCTAGGTCAAACTAGGCCAAAGTCAACTCTTGGTCAACTCTGGTCAACCCTAGAAGTCAAACTAGGTCAACTATGGTCAAACTAGGTCAAACAAGTCAAACCTAAGTCAAATTAGTCGAACTAGTCTATTCTAGGTCTAACAAACCATTCTAGGTCCTAACAAGGCTAACAGTCTATTCTAGACTCCATACTAGGCATACCATGCCATAGGCTAAAAGACTAGGCCAGGGGCCAATAGGCTAAGCCAAGTCTATACAACCTAAAAAACATCTATACACATAACACATATATATATATATATATATATATATATATATATATATCTAATATCTAGTACACAAATAGATCCATTTAATTAATATAACTAGAAAACACATATAGGCTAATGTGTACACCCAACCACACTATAGGTTAAAACATACATATATGCATAGGCATAGAGAGGTACACATAAACATACTAGTGTATGTGTGTGTGTGATGAAAAGGCATGTGTGTGAGTGGCTAGAGGGGACATGTGTGTACACATGTGTGTTTGAGTGTAGGGGAGTATGAGTGACAGGAAAGTGAAAGTGTGTGAAGAGTGTATACATGAGAGTGCACTAGTGTCAAGAAGTGTGGTGTGTGTCATGAATGAATGTGAGGGTGTGTGTCAATGGGCTAGAGGGAACATACATGAGTGTGTGGGGGATTACATGTGAGTTTAGAGGGCAGTGAATAGCAAACAGTGTAATAGGAATAGGAAAAAATTAGTGAAGAAATAGTGTGCACAGCCCCCCCCTAATTTTAGTCCATAAATCTTTTCATAGTTCAAAACAGTTTACAAGAATTCATTTTAAACCAAACTCATTTCAGAACAGTCCCCATACCATTATATAATTCAAACAATCCTCTAAAATGAAGTCTCAGTTAAACACACAACTCAGATATCAATTATTGAATGTCACAGTTCAAATAACTCAAGTATCACATAAAAACTATTAAATCAGTCCTATAATTGAAACTCAGAAATAAACTCAGATTTCATATCTCAAACTCAGATTTCTAATACTCATGAACACAAAAAAAATATTTAACAGTCCTATAATGAATTTCTCAGTTTTAAGCCTCAAACCACTTCAAAACAGACCCAAATTTGACATACAATTAGGATGTAGGAGCACATGTTAGAGTCTTAATTACATACAAATAACAGTATATAATAGGTTTAATTGATTGACAAATCTTATTTGCAAAACTGGACAGAAAACAGGATATAGGCTGATACATGGTATTTCAGAAAAAAGGGAAAATGAAAATAACAATGAAAATTGAATTAAATACCAATTTTAGGGTTGGTAATATATAAAAATAACGTACACATGCTATTTAATGTGTTTGTCTCCACAAAAGTGGACACAAAGTGTCCAATCAATCAAAATCCAAAACAATAAATCTGGACACAGAGACTGGGACAGTCACGTGCGGGTGTGCATGCGTGTCGTGCACCCGACACATGCTAACCCAGGCCTCGTGCTCGTGTCAGTGTGTGCACCTAGGATAGGCCTAGGTGTGTGTCACCTGAATCGTGTCAGTGCGTGTCGTGTCCAGAGATTCGAAGCCGTATCAGTGGCTAATAACAGCCTGCGTACGGGACAGTGCAATCCCGTGCGCGATCGATTTCTCACCAACCAGTGCACGAAGTCCCATGAAATTTGGGGAGTATGGTGTCAGGGGGTGCCCCTAAGCTCCCACAAAATTTCGTGTCAGGGCAAGCCGTGTCGTGTCCTGTGGGGACCCCGATGAGGAGGGATCCGCCAGGCCGCGCACGAGCGTGTGCAGCATGGTACACGCGTGTCCAAAACGATACGACATGTGCACAAATCCATCCCAGTAAATCAAAATCGTGTAAACGACATCAAAATACAATTTTCCATTCAAAAATTATTTCGAAAATAACACAAAAGTTTCACTGTGGCATTTCCACAAACACATAAAGCTAGGCACTGATACGTGTCCAGTTTGGACACGAAAGAACACAAAAACTTAGGGTTTCCTATTCCTACTGTTAGTTTAGGTCTAGGGCTCCCTAATGATGCAAAAATCTCAGGATTCTATGGTGAAAATAGGAAGTTACCTCTATGTATCAAAACCCTCAAAAAGCTCTAATGAGAGATGTTCTTCTTGATGGTGAAACTCCTCCAAAGTGATTTAAATCTGAGAAAGAATGTAATAACAGCAAGAAAACTAAAATTAAAACCTATTGCAATTTGTTTGGATTAAAAAGGAGGTAAAATGGATTTTCTAAGGATTTTTGAAGTAGGGAAAATACCTCTTTCTAAACTTGCTCCTTCCTAAAGAGGCTAGCCCTAAATGGAGGAGAATATTTATAGGAGAGAGTTTCCCAAAGGGTGTAGTGGCTGGACAAATAGTGTTAGGGTTAGGGTTAGGCACTAGTTAATGGACTTTGGGCCTATTTGGCTAACTATTGATTTATTGGTTAATCACAAGTCATGGCTTATGACTTAAAACTCTACTTAAGTCAAATAACCATACCATTAGTCAACTCTAGTCTAACTAGGGTGGCATGACCTAACCAAGACCAAACTCAACTAGGGTTAGCTCCTAGGTTAGTCTACCATGGTCATTGCTAGTCAAAGTCAACCTAGTCAACCCTCATCCAAACAATTCCAAAATAAATTCTAAAAATTCCCATAAATTCAAATAAATTATAATAAATTCAAATAACCCCAAAAAAGACAAAATTGCCCTCAAACTAGAAATGTGGTAGTGACAACTACGCTATCAAGTGAAATACTGATATACAAGCACACAATAAACTGGTAAACGTGGTATATAGAAAACATATGAATCCATATCAACTAGAGTAACTAAATGATAACATAATAAAAACAGAAGAACTATAAGCATAAAAATGAACTGTAGAGGGAGGCAAGGTATCTTGCCTGTTGGTAGCACAAGTCTCGCAAATAATTCGTCAAATCAAAGTGTCATAAAATCTAAACTCCCACAATTACCTCCGGATGCTGAAACAGACATTACCAATGTTCTCAGAATAGTCAAATTAGCTAGGATTGCCTGTCCTTAAGCCCAATTCTGGACACAGGGGCAAAACGATCATTTCGGGCTAAAATGGTGTTCGCTGTTGGACCCGCTTTACACCGAAAAGCATACCAGAATCAATGGTCTCTAAAGTCATCAAACTATATGTTTACAGATTTGTTTTCATGATACGAACCCAACCGTATGTCCAAAGTTGGATTCCGGCAGGCCGTACACAAAATCGCCCGTTGAATCGGACCGTGGGGCCCGCAAAACAACGATCCGATCAACTGTCTCAGAATCGGACCAAACTTGGCATACAAGACCAGAAAAATAATACGGTTCTGTTGGCAGAAGTTTCGTCTTGATCTGACGAACTTGCACAAAGTAATTAGAGAATTTGTACAGAGACCGATACGGTAAATTTTGACGGATACGCATCAAATTCGTCGCTCACACGCAACCAATTTGAATTCCGTCAAAGCCCACACGTCCGCGAAGCCGATACGCACCTTTCGATACTTTTGGTTTGCAACCACGTCGCCTAGATTGGCGGGACGTACGTCGTATCGAAGGATTTTATTGTTTTTAAAACAGTTTTTTGGTAAACTTTGGGATCCGATTTCTCGGCGCCTAGTCGATGAAATCGACTTCTGTGAAATGGGTTGTGGAGTCCTATAGGTTGTCTAGGACTGTTGTTAATTACTTTCTAAAAATTTTCAATGGATTTCCCTCAATTAGCCTTCCAATATAGGGGGGACTGCTTTATGTTCTGTTCATGGAACAGTTTTTACCAATCTTTGGGCACGCTTTACGATGCACATGACGCAAAACAAATTGAATTATTTGAAGGGGATCGGAGTTGCATAGTTTGGAAACACACTTGATCAATTGGATTGACAGACGATCCACTGTGTGACAAGAAATTCCGTCACGAACTTGGGCCGGCACTGTTGCTGTTGTCCTTGCTCTGTTCACGCGCGGTTGATTGTTGTTGGCCTGCTGCCGGCCGACGGCGTCTTATGGCGGCACACGGAGGCCAAGGGGAGGGGCGCCCAGCCTCGAGCGTGCCTCTGGGGTGTGGTGGCGCGCTTAGGATTATGGTATTAGAAGTTTTCGATGATGCCTCCCCCTCTCTGTTTCGTTCTGTACATATATACCTATATGTTTATACATACTCTCGAGTTGGAATTAAGCGGGGTGGGTTGTTACACTTGTTGTGCTGGGATGTATGGCATGTGGGCCTGGCCTGACTGGGCTTGGGCCCGAGCTCAGCTGGGCTGCGATTTGTATTTGGTTGGGCTTACTATTATATATAAGTATTTATATACATAGCTATACACCCACATATATCAATATATATACATATGTATATACCTATATATATATATATATATATATATATATATATATATATATATATATATAATATATATATATATATATATATATATATATATATATATATATATATACACCATAAATACAACTTTAAACAAAACTATTCTAAGTATATTCAATATTGCAATATATAATTTTAATGTACATATACAACATTTTATACAAATAAAATAAAATAATTTGGTTATATATATATATATATAATATATATATATATTTAAGGAACACTACATTTTATTCATCACAGGATTTGAGTACCAACTCAGGTTACAAAGAAGATCAGTGCTTACATTTGATAGTTGCCTTGGCAACCTGTCTATGAACTTCACTAATCAGCTTATCAGCTCCATTTGAATACTGCTCGTATCGCCACTTGTTCCTATTTTTCCAGAGCACCCATATAACCGCCGTCACCACAATCTCTTTCCTATGCTTCTTCTTCTTTCTCCACCACAAACGAAGTCTGTGTAACAGAGTACTGCTACTCATTCTTATCCCATATGTTTGCTGAACCGAGTCCCAAACTTTGACAGCTAATTCTCCTTCATGGAAGACATGAGCCATGTTTTCAGTAGCAGGATTAGCACAACAATGACACTTAGATGCCACACTATATCCAAGCGGAGATATATTATCATCAGTAGGTAATTTGTCATGCAACATTCGCCAACATAATATAGACCATTATTTAGGGATACATTTGTTCCAAATATGCTTGAAATAAGGTAGTTTGGCAAGTGAGATCGAGCCACATCCCAAGCTGATGAAACAGAAAACGTACCTGAACGAGCATAGCTCCAGTGCCAATCCACATCAACTAGAGTAATGTACTGACTAGCAAGCCTACGCCCAATGACTAGCCTCTTCCATACATGAAAAGCATTTGAAGTTAGCTGAACCTGAAGCTCAGTCTCATGCGAGCAATATTTGTCTTAAAGAATTGAGTCCAAAGCAAAGATTGAGTCATAAATTTCCACCATAACTTAATAGTCATCGAAGTCATAACATCATCCAAACGTCGAACACCCAAACCGCCTTTTTCTTTAGTACGAGCTATAGAGCCCCATCGCAGCCAAGTCCTCTTCGCAAGCCCTTCATGAGAACCCCAAAAGAAGGAGGAAAACATAGACTCCATTCTATTCAGCACTGCCACAGGTGGATCACATTCTGCCAAAGTATAAACTGGAATAAAAGCAAGCACATTCTTGAATAGAACCAATTTGCCTCCAGGAGAAAGAATTCTGTTGTGCCATCCTTCTAACTTATTCTGAATCTTTTCTAATAACTCTTCATACATCCCCCCATTACGCCGGCCAGCCATTAGAGGACAACCAAGGTAGATAAACAGAGGAGAACCCACATTAAAACCAAATCGAGAAGCCAATTCTTCTCCCTTCTCTGGTCGTTCTTTCACAGAAAGATATATAGAAGACTTATGTTTGTTAATATTCTGACCCGACATTGCTTCATACCTGTATAACACTTCATTGATCATCCCAACCGACCGCAAATCTCCTACTGAAAAGAGAAGCACGTCATTTGCATAGGCAAGGTGTGTAACAGGGGGACATCCTCGAGGAGTGAAGAAAGGAGTGAAGCCTTCAATTTCTAGCAAACGCTTCAAACTCCTAGTGAGAACCTCAGCTGCTAAAATGAATAATGCAGGAGACAATGGATCACCTTGTCTCATACCACAAAAAGCTTGAAAATATTCAGTCGATTCTCCGTTGATAAGAGGTGAATACCATACATTATTCACAATCCTCAACATCAAATCAACCCACTTATTGTGAAAGCCAAATTGGCGAAGCACCTTCAATAGGTATCTCCAATCCACCATCATATGCCTTTATCATATCAAGTTTTAGCGCAATGTTACCTCCCTGTGTTTCTTGTTCATCTTTGCCATCATCTCTTGAGCCAATAAGATATTATCTACTATCTCTCGACCTTGCACGAACCCGCTCTGTTCCTGCAAAATCAGACGTGGGAGCAAAGGAGCTAATCGACGTGATAATAACTTCGATATGATCTTGTTAAATATAATACAGAGACTGATAGGCCTGTAATCTCCAAAGGTTTGAGGCTGTTTAATCTTAGGGATTAACACAATTGATGTGTTAGTGAAAGCCCGAGGAAGGAACACCCGTCCATAAACATAGATATGGCCTCTTCAATATCATCACCAACAATATCCCAACTGTGTAATAAAATGATGGGGTAAACCCATCTGGACCTGAGCCACTAGATTTATCCAGGCTCTTGATTGTATTCAATATTTCCTCCTTAGTAGGCTCAGCAATAAGAATGTTATTATCTTCATCTGTCACAATTCTCGGGATAAGGTTGAGAATATCATCATCATCCTGAATATCTCCCCTCTCATACGATTTGGCAAAAAAATCCTTTGCATATGTATGAATATCCTATTTTTCAGTAAGTATAACTCCAGTAGTAGTAGTAACTGAATGCATGTGCAGCGACTTCTTTCAGTTATTCACACAGCCATGGAAATACGTTGTATTTTTGTCCCCTTCCAAGTCCCATTTGAGGCGAGCCTTTTGTCGCCAATAAGCTTCTTCAGTGCAAACTTTTTGTTTGAGCAGAGCCTTGGCCTTCGACAATTGTTCAAACGACTCCTGATTATTCATAGCCTCGTGATGTAGCTCCGCTATTAACATAACATCTTCAGCCTCCTTTATTGATTGAAAAATATCACCATATGAGTTCCTACTCCATGTCGATAACATTTTCCTGCAAGCATCAAGACGAAAAGAAACTCGGGTGACAGCATTCGGATGGTCAACCGAATGCCAAGCATGATTAATAATAGCTGAGAACTCCTTATGAGACGTCCATAAGTCAAGAAATCTGAACTGTTTCCTCCCCCCACAGGTTCTCGTTTGAACTGAGCAAGAATCGGAGCGTGATCCGACTCAAATTTGTTAAGATGATCAACTTTAGACATGGGAGCCAGTCTGAGCCATGCACTATCAACCATAACCCGATCCAGTCTAGAACCACACTTGCCATCCTTCATCGATTTTAGCCAGGTAAAACAACTCCCTGAGTACGGAAGCTCAGATAATCCAGCTACCATTTTGAAGTTCGAAAATTCTTGAATTGAAACTGGATTCGTAGCACGTCCACCAATCTTCTCCTCCGACCTGAGAACAGCATTAAAGTCACCCCCAACCACCCAAGGAAGAGAATGAGTCCCCTGAAACTGAGATAACCTGTCCCAAAGCACACAACGTCCCTCATTCGTATTATCACCATGAACAACTGTAACCATTGCTTCTGCAGGGAGCATGTGATGGGCAATAGTAACAGATAATGCTTGATCGAAAGAAGCTCGAATCAACATGTCACACTCCTCCTTAGACAACACCCAGATATTACCACGTTCATTAGAATAAGCCATTGAAAATCCAAGCTTAGTATAGGAAGCTAGCTGATAAACATCCACCTTAGGTTCTATAATGGCAAGAAACACCACTTTATGCATCCTCACTGGCAATTTAATTCTTTTTCAGAGTCATCTTACTAGCCACACCCCTCACATTCCATAATAGGATGTTAAACATTAGAGGATTGATTTTTACTTGAGGATTGTGAGTTTGCTTGTTGACGAATGACACGATCGGAAGGCTCCATCGCCTTCTTTGTTTTCTTCCTTCTTTGGACAGTTGATGTGATCGTCTGTTTGAGGCTCCTCCTGGAATCCGACTATCGTCTTCACTGTCTCTGACTTCCAGCTAAAGATTTTCTCTCTCGACTTCATCGGCCCAGCTGACCAAAGGATCACGCACTTCTCCTTCCTCCAATTGATCAGGTTCTCCCTCAAAAAGTGGATCACCAGCTAACGAATCATCAGGTGGAGCCATTTGTGCAACTTCAGTAGCCGCCGATTCCTTCTCGGTCTCATCCAATGAGACATGCTGATGTGAAACAGTTACCTCCGCTCTTGGAACCGGAGCGGTGGTGACCGTTTGTTCGGTTGGGACAGGTGGGCTAGGAGGAATTAATGGCGCATCTTCTCTAAGCAAATTTGTTTTATCTGCAGTAATGGCTACCTCGGTAGGTAGGTTAAGACCCTGATCCCCGACATTAATATGCAAGCTCCCTTCAATGGGATGCTACAAAATTTGAGTAACCACCATGTCATCACGAGGGCGACACGTGGCCGTCCCCGACTGAGCCTTCTCAACCACTGGTTCGTCATGAACAACTTCCTTCCCTTTATTCTTCAGTTTACAATGATTAACAACATGCCCTTGATGATGATAGTGTGAACAATATAAAGGAGTGTAATCGTATTCCAAATTTTGTCAAAAACTTCTCCCACGAGGCAGATTGATCCGAATACGATGTTGTAGAGGCTTACTAGCATCAATTTCTACAAATAACCTAGCTCGACTAGGTCGAAAAAGTTCAGACGTGGCTTTGTCGATCTTTAACGGTGTGCCAATTACAAAAGTAATAGCAAAGAGCGCCTCTTTGTCATATAAGTGATGAGGTAAATCAGGAAGATCAACCCACACAGGCATGCGAGATGATTCAAATGAAGGTGAAAAATCTGGTTCCCACTTAAAGATCCGCATAGGAGCTTTTGAAACAAACCAAGTGTCTTTAGAACGCAGACGAATATAGTCTTCTTCAACAGAAGGACGAATTAGGATATGCTTCCTGTCAATAACACCGGCCTTGATCGAACCCTGGAATTGAAATCCTGATAAAGCTTTACGGATAACCTCTATCGAAGGTTTGTAATGAGAAAACTTCCCAATGAGTGCGTAACGGAGGGGGCTGGAGAGGGTTTGTTCTTCTTCATCTGAAAAAGAGATTGCTGGGGCTCCTTTGAACGAAGAAACCGTTCTCGAAAGCAAACGAGGAGGATCTTCAACCCGTCCTGCAACAACTGCTGCAAAGGACTTGGCCATGATGACGCCGGCCCGACCAAAGGCCAAGCCGGAGCCGTCGGCGGAGAGCTGTCAAGATCTAGAGGCACGGCGCACTAAGGCAACGCGTGATCTCCCATATATATATATATATATTATATATATATATATATATATATATATTATATATATATATATAACCTAGATAATTACAATGAAATCTAACATATTTGTTAAGGAAAATTATTTACTATATTATCAAATAAAATATTATTTCTAATAGCAAGAACATAATATGTTTATATATATATAACAACTGTTCCTAGAATTTGTCTCCAAAATTACCAAGGTAAAATACCAAACAATATATGTCTACCCTGACGTCTTTGGTCATACTGCAACACCTCATGGACTTTAGGCTTGGTTTGGATTGTATCCGGCTGGCCGGGTCTCCTAAAAGTTAATAATCTAATTACTAGATATTTAGATCACCTGTAGGGGTTAGGTCGCAACTTGGCTTGGTTTTCCTAGTTAGGACAATCATATGGCTCGGCCTTCCCTAACATAACTAATACACTAACCAAAGCACGCAACTGCACTATCCGTGCCACTATTTCTGGTCACCTTGTACTTCAAAACTCAACCATGGCTAAAGTCATCTACCGTAATAATTAATTAAATAATTATTTATAAAAATCTAAAAATTACCATTTAAATCAAATAAATAATAAAAAAATATTTCAAAAACTTTCGGGAAGGGAGGCTACAAGGAGAAAATTAGACTTCTTTCCATTCTATGGGATAGGGTTGTTTGATCCCAAGCTTCTGCAAGCCGTCTTTCTGTTTGAAAGCTTCGAATTGAGTACGTAAAAGTTTTACGGCCTCATTGGTATCTTCCATTGATTATGGAGGAGTGAATTGATTTGATTATTAGTAGGAGGTACTGCATGGTAAGTACCACCCCCAGTACCAGATTGACTTAGAATAGCCTGCACAGGAATGGAAGCAGTTTTAGGAGACTGTACCCCCAAATCGATATTGATGGGTGCTAATGTTGTTACAAGTTCCTGAGTCGGAATCAGATTCACGACCGATGGAACTGTACGTTGTGCCATAATCATGGTATGCATGCCTATCATCATCTCAGCCATGTTTTTCAAACTAGCCTCCAAAGCAGTAATTCTCTACTCTTAACTGTTAGAACTGGAAGTATCTTGATCTTCTGTGACGACATAAGCAGTCACTTCTTTAGCCCTCGAAGACGAGCTAGTGGAAAGGATGGTCATTTCAGAACTTTCACTGTCAGCATCAAAGTCATATAAGGAACCACCCCAGAATAAGTGATAGGGATGTCTTTTTTACTAAAGAAATCTTGGTTAGAATCAAGAAGATTCCTTTGACCGATTGTGTCTTGGTCGGAAGGAAGATTCCTTTCACCGATTATTTCTCGGCTTCTTGATCTAGTATATTGGTATACTCCTTCACCGGATTCATGAATCTGATCTAAGTACTGTTGACTGGGATTGCAGGATACATTACGTCTTATACGTTTTCCACCCCAGTGCTTCGAGATGCCATGTTGACAGGAGCATAGAGTAGTTCATCTTCGCCCACTAGGATAGATTCAGGCGTCTAAACATAATTCAAACGGTCAAAGACGGACCGTTAAGCTGACTAACAACAACATTTAATGACAACTTCATGGTGGTGATTGCAATGATGTTCTTGCTGTTGGACCACCGTTGGACGGGATGGATTTGTAACCTTCCTCTTCTGTATCAAGAGTTCACGAAGATCACTAACAGGACGAGAAAAGTTGCAGGAATGTAGTCGTTAACGATATTCGGGACATGATTCATGTTCTTGAGGTGTCCCGTACCTTGAGTGTACAAGGACGTGCTAAGCTGGTTAGCATAAGTCGTAGGATTTTTCACCTCAGAATTCTTCCTCTGGTGCAAGTTAGCAACTGGTGCAGGTTGTACTTGATACACTTTGTGCTTTTCCAAAGTTGACCCTGATTGGCACATGTTGATATAGGTGCGCAAGTCTGACATGGGTGCTATTTGTGCATCTACTTGAGATACTAGCAATTTGCCTTGTCGGGATCTTGAGATACGTAAGGTCGGTAGATCTTGTCCTGACCTCTTTGGAGTAGGCATAATACCCTTTTGTGTGGAAAGTTCATTCTGAATAGAACCTATTTTCTTGACAGAGATTTAATTATCTTTGTTAAAGAGAGTAGGACTTCTATCTGAATCCACTTTTGTGCTAAAAGGTGCAAAAGCGCAATCAGTAGTACTTTCCACTCAGTCAAACACTCGAGCAGAATGGGAAAAAGCCAAAGAGCATTTTCTTGATTTAATGATTTCTCAGCAAGTTTCTGACTTAATGACGAAGAGGGAACCACTAAACATTGTTTCCCGTTACGTTGTGCCAATACAAAAATATGCGCATGTTGCGCCAGAGCAGAAGCAGGTGCAAGTTGTGCCAGGGAAGAAAAGGCCAAAGGACATTTTCCTTTGTTTTGTCCAGGAGAGGTACTGGACATATTTTTCTCCGAGTTCAGAACTGGAGGAGCAGAGGGAGTAGCCAAAAGGCTATTTCCCTTAAGTTGCGCTACGGTATTGATGGGCACAAGTTGTACGGAGGCAGGAACAGGCACAGATTGCGCCAGGAAAGAAAAAGCCAAAGGGCGCTTTTCTTTGTTTTGGACAACAGTGTGTCGAGATGAAGTTTCCTTCAATTTCAGAATCGAAGAAGTGGAGGGATTAGCCAAAAGACTATTTTCCTTAGGTTGCGCTAGGACAGTGATGGGCGCAAGTTGCGCAGAGGTAGGAGATTGTGCCATCGAGTACTTAGGAGTCCAGACTGAGCGCGTCTTGCTCTTAACAGTGGCAGTAGTGCGCTTGGCCCCCCAGCATTGATCATGGCCTCGTAGGCTGTCTGGTCGACTTGAACGACTAGGGTCTTCTGCGTCTTGCCTATTGACGCGGTATCACATTGAGTTGTCACTTTCTCGTTGAAGGAGAAAGTCGTCCCTAGCAAAGTTGCCAATTTGTTTGCAAAAATAAAAAGTTTTATTACAAACTTAGAAAAGAGTACAGCAGTACAATTAATTTTTTGGGAAGTACAACTATAGAAATCTGATCAGAAGACGATCATTTTATCCCTTGGACGACGTGATATCGAAGACACGAGCCTCTGGAGGATGCAACAGCACTTTAGCAGCAGATTATGATCATTTATCCTCCTCTAGAACTGATTTGAAACTCTATTATAGAGTTCTTGAAATAACTGTTTAGCAGTTATTCTGGGTTGTGCGTACTTCAGGTTGCACGCCTCTTGTTCACTTGCGTGAGCGGTTGCACCAACTGCCGTGGACCCGTTGCATTGTTTGATTGAGATGCGCTTGGTCGTGGGTCGTATAGTGGATACGTTCTGCGAAGTTAGTGGCTTGTGCGCCACGTCACTCTGTTCTGAACACTGTTTGATCATCTTACGTAAGCTTCATCAGGTTGCGCGTGCGCGCAATGTAACAACCTGCACGAGTGATTACACCAACTGCTGTGGACGCGTGGCATCGTTTGATTGAGATGCGCGTGGTCGTGGGCCGAATAGTGGGCACGCTCTGTGAAGTTGGTGGCTTGTGCGCCACGTCACTCTGCTAAAAGTTGATCGGGTGGCGCCAACTAGCCAGGTTGCGCATGGGCGCAACTCAACTACTGACGCCTTTGAATGGGTCTTCTGTGATGTACTGATTAATTCTCGTGCCATACAATGACTTGTGCGAACCAGCTATCAGCATTAATTACATGCTGATAAAATCTTCTCGAGCGTCGCGTTGCGCAAGATTTGAATGAATTTTCCTTAATCTCCATACTGTCAGTTGTCAGATAATGATGATGCCGTTACAGCTTTTCGAGGAAGTGTGCCACATGGCACTCGCGCAACTTGTCTCCTGCACAACCTGATGATATGCAACTTGATGGTCTGACGCAACATAATAATTTGGCACCCCCTGATGATCGCACACTTTAATGGGTGGCGTAGCTTAATTTTTAGCCTCTACACCACTATGGCATTAGTTTAAGAGAATTTTAATCTCAAAGGTCAGTGTTCCATAATAGTCACCTAAGTACATCTTATTTCTACCCATTGAACCGGCTTCTTGGAATCTCCAGTGAGACTCGGTTAGAATCCCATTGCCGGTATTTTACTTATGGGCTTAACCCCATCCCCCTCCATGATTCTAAGATTAATTCCTAGGTAAGTTCTTTGTTAAGAGTAAACAGACTCTTCGTCAAGAGATTTCTAAAGTTCTTTTATGACTTTATAGTCACAAACCATTTTTTTCCATTTAGGCTCTTTTAATGTCTTAAAGCACAGCTGCAGGATACATGTTCATCTTAGAATTCATTGAATCATGATTTAGGAGTTTTATAATAGATTAATTATCACAATGACAGGTACAAAAATTTGTAAAACATGTATATGCATAATTTTGAGCTATTCAGTTTTTGCACAAGCTATGTTTAAATACACCATTTCAAATTCTTTGATACTGGTAGCTATGATAGTTTGTCATATGGACATAAACTTATGAGTATCTAAGTTGTTCCACTAATGAATCCTTATTCTCTTTTCACTGTATGTCTGTCTTCGTAGTATTTTTATATCCAAGGATATATCATATAGTGAGTTAGGTAAATCACTTAGAATTCTGAAAAATAGTGATAATCTATTTGTTTAGGTTTTTCTAAGCTAGAGGAATT
>JANAVB010004889.1:0-37827 GCA_029216955.1 Iris pallida
GGGACAGCTATACTATCGCAAGCAATCTACGCTACCAATCAATCATACAATCATAATGCAAGCAAGGAATCGAAGTGCAAGGCATAGGAAGATATTACACCTCACGAGCCAAACCGATTGGGATAACGTGATCGGATATCATCCTCACACTCCCACGTTTGACTCTCCAAGGAGCGATGAACTCAAGCAACACGAACTAAACTGATAGTCTTGCGCTCGAGGTCTCTCTTTTGGTCAAACAGGGACACGGGCCTCTCCTCATATGAAAAGGTTGGTACCAAAACCGTTTTCGAATGATCTAGGACATGGCTCGGGCCCGGGATATACCGTAGTAATTAGGATACACGAAACATGACATGTGTCCCGCATGACGACGATGAAAAGTAAGACAATAGGACACATATACCTCTCTGCCGATTCTGGATCTGGGCCTGGGCCAGGGCGAACTGCTGAGACCTCTGTTGTGGAAGGCCTGGGCCTGAGACGGCAACGGACCCAGGAACGGGAGCTACTGTGGTTGGTGAACTGGGGCTGGTTCTGGTACTGGTGCTGGTCCCATAACCGAGGGACTAGTTACTGTCGACGATGATCTATTTCTGAACGAACAAGATCCCATCATGTGGTCTGGCGAACCACAAACCAAGCATAATCCCTGTGCTCTGCGGCACTCAGTAACAACATGCCCGGGTTTCCCGTAATGAGAATAACCGGTTGCGAAAGGCCGCTTCTGCTTCTGCTGCTGGGGATAGGTCGGTGCAGAATGCTGTAAGGATGTAACCGAACCTACCCTCGTAGCTCCAATGGTCAGGGCCCTGGCTGCTGGGCCGGTGCTGAGGATTGGTTCATCTGGTCGTGAGACCGCTTTCGATCTCCGGTCCGGTCCGCTATCCTTCGGAAAGTGTACTCATGCCTCCTCGCTGCTCGCAAGACGGCATCAAAAGTTCTGTGCTCGAACTGCTCTACTGCCAATATGATCTCCAAGTGGAGCCCCTGCTAAAATTGTTGTGCTCTGTCTAGCTCGGTTGCCACCAAGGTGGGAGTAAACTGACTCAACCTTGAAAACTCGGCCGCGTATCCGTCGACCGTCCTGCTCATCTGTCTGAGATTACTAAACCTGGCCTGCAGGTCATATCTAGCCACTACATCGAAGTACTTGGTCTAGAACATGTCATGAATACCGCCCACATGACAGGCGTACCCAAACTCGCTGCTTGCATAGCCCACCAGCTGCGGGCTAGATCTAGTAACTGCAGGCGCACCACCGCCACCTTTTCTGCTTCAGGGGTCCTGGCTGCCTCCAAGATAACTTCAATGTCCTGTAGCCAGGCATCTGCAGCAATAGCATCCTCGCTGCCGTCGAAGAAGGGGGGTAAGGTGCTTGAAATTATTGACCGCGCTATTCCCTCGAGGACCACTTTCGCTCACAGCTTCTTGTACTGCTTGCTGCAAGGCATCACCTCGACGGTCCTGACATGCAAGCAACTCACGGATGAGCCCTATCAAGACCCCATCCTCTGACCCTGCGGGCTGAACTAGCTGGACTGGAGGCACTGGTTCTCCAGAAGGCATGGCTCGGGAGGCGGCTGCTGAGGACTGATCTGATCTTTGCTGTTGCTGGTCTGCCGACCGAACTTCTTCTGGTTGATCAACAGGAACGATGCCACTGAAGCAATGACATCAGGAATATTAAGGAAGGACCAGGATAGAACAATGATGCAAGCATGTTATCAAGTCAGGGATCCAAGGAGATAAGAAGATACGAGTGGAGATCAAAGACGAGTACAGATTGAGACATCTACCCGGTAAACCCTTACATTTTTTGATTGACAAGACCTGCATGGGCCACCACTAAAACCATGTCAGACAGAACCAGAATACTGGAGAGCGGGGGCAGACATAGCCAGCTACGTATAATGAAATGGAACCCACGTCACTATACGGTCATGGCTGTCTAGATATATGATGGTTCAACTACAATCCATCAGTCTCCTATGGTCAAGAACAAGCCTATTGTCTCAATCACAAGCAAGTAGTAACAGTCACAAGATATTAGAGCATCAATATACAATAGTAAGGCATCCCATACATTACATATGGATGATCATGAAGCTAGTCGTACAAAATGTCAGGACTAGCAAGAGTTTTAGTCAATACATGATCAACCTTAGGATTTGTCAATCATGTTACAGCCCATAGGCAAACAGTAAATAAAGGTACAATACGAGCTAACACGTGCTCGCCGGCTAAACGCCTCAAAAGAATAATTTTACAATAAAGTGGGAGAACAAAAGAAACCCACTCATTGCCAGGGTTACGCCTGGTGTTCACCAACTGGCTGGAAGGTAGGTAGATCCTCTGGTGCTGCTCCGATATCTGGCCACACAAAACCAGCTGGGTCAGACCCCAGAAAGAGCAAGTACCACAAAGGAGGCTTCACATAGGAACTAAAACCAGCATAATAATAGAATATTAAAGATAATAAATAAAGAAATGATAATAATAGAGATAACAACAGTAAATGAGTACGAGAAAACTATTCAAGTAGCCAGGTCACAACCCTTAAACCAAACAAGGACCGGGGTTGCAGCCCTTCACCTGAATGGAAACCCGTCTCAAATACTATTGGTACAGTAAAGACAATAAACAAAGAGAGGACACAGAACTGCTCCGGGAGCCAGGTTACACCCTTAAACCAAACAAGGACCGAGGATTGTAACCCTTCGCCTGAACAGAACTGGACCCCTGATCTTTATTGCTATGGCCAGCATAATTAATCATGGTATTAAGGTAAGGTAAAACATGACGAACATGACATGGGGTTGCAATAAGACAATAAACGAAAAGAGGACACAGAACTGCTCCGGAAGCCAGGTTACAACCCTTAAACCAAACAAGGACCGGGGTTGTAACCCTTCGCCTGAACAGAACTGGACCCCTGATCTTTATTGTTAAGGCAAGCATCAATAATTATGTCATGTCACAATCTTGCACAGGGATCAGGATAAGACTAAGCTGGAATAAACTAAATCCAATCAATCACAGCCAATCAAGAGTACGGCTTGATACTTTTAACTAAATAGGGTTATCACAGGCCTAGTTACTAGCAAGATGCAATGAGATTATCCCAACAGCCACAAGCCTGCAGACCATTCGGTTATCCAAGTCGAATGTCCGTTTAGGAAGAATGCAACACGTAACTGTGTGCTGAAAATGTGCCCTACTCGTCGGTAGACTACAAGTCCACTGAATGCGCCCAGATAACGGGATTGCCTGTAGCTGGAAATCTCTTCATGACTACTGAATCATTCTAGTTAAATATTCTTAGTCAATTTCAGTAGGTACCCTGACCGTGGTACTCATGGGTCCCCATCCTAGACATGATGCAAGACAGTACTAGTTTATTTGTAAAACACAATCGCCCACGGTGTCCAAGTCTTTCATACTTGTCATGTCAGGCTAGTTGTCGTAACAGCATACCGAGATATATCATGTCAGTTTATTGTCAAGAGTGCGCCACAGCGGGCCACTATCGTGTTCTATTCTTACAATATCATGAATGAGAGAAACTTGCATAAAATAACTAGTGACATATTCTTGATGGCAAGGAAAAGATCTACAACTTCCACGTTGGGAGTTGGAAGAAGTACGAGCCACAATTCAGTCAATTAGGACATATGACAGTTAGAAATAGCCAAAATAGGCATTATGCGGCCTATTCAGCGACACAATATGCGGCTACTGCGACATGCGCCCCATGTGGCTCATTCGCGACACCATATGCGCATACTGCGACATGCGCCTCATGCAGCTCATTCGCGACACCATATGCGCCTACTGCGACATACGGCTCATGCGGCTCAACTGCGACATCATATGAGCCTTCTGCGACATGCGGCTCATGCGGTATCATATGCGCTACTGCGACATGCGGCTCATGCGGCTCAACTGCGACATCATATGCGCCTACTGCGACATGCGGCTCATACGGCGCAACTGCGACATCATATGCGCTACTGCGACATGCGGTTCATGCGGCTCAACTGCGACATCATATGCGCCTACTGCGACATGCGGCTCATGTGGCTCAACTGCGACATCATATGCGCCTACTGCGACATACGGTTCATGCGGCTCAACTGCGACATCATATGCGCCTACTGCGACATGCGGCTCATGCAGCTCAACTGCGACATCATATTTGCCTACTGACATGGGTTCATGCTGCAGATGAACATAGAAATGACCAGAATTGCTTTTGGCTATAACTTTCTCATCTGAAGTCGAAATCAAGCGAAACAAAAGCCAAAACTGCATGAAATTGAATTCTCTACAACATAGAAACACTAGTTTTCGAAAATAACCAAGTTTTAGAGATCAAAAATAAGAAAACAGAAAAGTTACAAACTTAGATCTACAAGAATCCATCCATCAAATCCAAAAATGTCAAGTTCTAAAGAGGCTTAGAATCAAGTAAGGAAGAGAATGGAACAATAAAACATGAGATCCATCATGAAGCAAGTTTACACTTGCCTAGCTCTCTTTCCTGGTAGGTGGAAGAGTAAATGGTGGAGAAGAAGTGAAGGAGGAGAATAAAATGAAGAGAGAGAGAGAGTTAGGTGGAAATATAAATGAGGGTGTTGGAGGTAGGTAGGGGTTCTCCCCTTGGTTCATGATGAACCAAGTAAACCAAGCCAAGCCTAACCAACCCAATCATTTAATCAAAATAAATCCATGAACAATAAATGACAATTAAACCATAATGCTAAATATGAAAATAAACCACAACTAACTAATCAAAGAAAATGAGAAATACGGGTCAGAAATACGAACACGTATAAAATACGTATCACGAATTTCGGGGCACTACATTCTACATGATAAAAATTAGTTTAATTAACTAACTTAATATTGGGTCTTGTGAGCCATGCTTAACTTAATATTGGGTCCCATCTAGAGTTCAAGCTACCCGGGTCACAATACAAGTCGGAACGAGACGAAACTCAAACCCGACTAAACAAATCCAATAAAAACAATATTAAAAATATAAAATTTTCCCAAAATATTAAAATATAAAAATGACCAAAATCTAATACGTAAATTTAAATATTATTAAAATAATCTAAAATTCACCAATTAATCAAAATCCTAAATAATTCAAAAGTCACAAAATGACCAAAATACCCTTAGCCTAAAAAGTTGTAAATAGTCATTCTAATCACATGGTTAGGTCCCCATGGTTAGTCTCTAAGCTTACCAAAACTAGGGAAACTAGTTAACCATCAAAATCACAATTTAATATTTTAAATAGTTTTAAATTGATTAAAAAAAATACCAAAAATCACAACATGAGTTAAATCTTATTATCGATTAATCAAAATTATAAAAGTTCAAAATTACCCTCATTTTAGAAAAGTGGGTGTTACAAGTCTACCCTCCTTAGAAAAATTTCGTCCTCGAAATTAAGATGGTCGTACTTCTTCTAGGTCAAACCCCCACAATCAAGTCCCAGAACTTAAATAAAACATATGATTAAAAAGGACGACATACAGGGTCATGGCATACGGTGGTAGTGAAAGTCTCATCTAGGTATACTAGTCATGCTAAACCAAACTGTCATAGGGTATCAAAACTCACAAGCAGTCTAGGGTGCTAAACTAGAAAAGTTACAGAAATAATAAATCATCAAAACTGTAAGGCAGACTACCATCCTACATGAAAACTGGTACTTATCAAAAAATAAAAATAAAGATAACCACCAATTATCTATTAAGGAATACTATTCAAGAAAATTAAAATCAAAAGTTAAAGAATGAAAGTCAATTGCATGGAATCCAATCATAATATGTATATATAGAGAGTGTGTTAGAGAGAGAAAGCTAGCATTATATAATGTTATGTGGTTCGTGTGTGTATGGGTGTATGGGGACATGTTCATATGGTTAGATAGTAGGCGTGTGTGTATGTGAAATATACATGAAAGTGTATAGGAGGATTTGGGTTTCAAAACAACAGCTATCAAGTTACACTACTCATGGCATATTGGTTAAATAATCTACAATACACAACCTATTTACTCATAACATGTATGGCTAACCATATATATATATATATACACGTAAGGAGGTAGAGATTTAGTTATGTATCTATATACATTATAACATGTATGCATAAACTCTATATATATCTATACAGGTATATGAACATAACATAGAGAGGAAAGGTTAGGTTTACATGGCAGTGTATACTAAGTTAGGGTGTGTGTGTCCTTGTACAGGGTATAGCTTAGTATTGAAAGGTTAAAACCGATTTTAGTTCAGCATTTACATACAAAATCTGAAAATAAGCTAACATTTAAACCAGTACAATATTAACATAATGCAGTTTCAGAATTTAGGGTTTGTACATCACAACTAACTCAATGCTTCCAATACATCCTAACATGATAGAGAAGAAACCTTAACATACTATCCATACATTTAGCTATGCATACAGTTCAATATTACATAGTAAATCTAAAATTGAACTAAACATTGGAAATTAATGTAAAAAAAAATGTTAACATGTATTCAGTTTAGGATTTTGGAGAAATTCGAACATCAAACCAACCCAACGTTTATCACAACCTAACATGTAAGAATATGAAACCTAAATTTATATCCCTATATACCACAATGTATATAGCTCAAAATATTACATTTAACACAACAAATTGAACTAACATTTGAAATCCATTATTAAGGGTTAATATGCACACAGTCTTAGATTTGTCAAATTCAAACACAAAACTCAACCAATTCCCTTAAGAGTTGAAACCCTGTATATAATATACATGTACAGTGATATAAACGAAACTACTAACATGAAATTTATATTGAATTACGAATTTAAATTGGAAAAGCAGAAAATTAGAAATATTGGGATTTTGACAATTTAAACATCAACAACATATTAATATGTATTTAGATAGGTGGGAAATCAAGTGTAGCATGCATACGTGTCAGGCAAATAGTTTGTGTCCACTATATATATATTCTCATGTCCCAATATAAAAATCAAATTCTACATCAAGACCAACATTTAGATTCCTACCAAAATTGCAAAGTAGGTGATTGATGTAATCAAGACAGTTTTATTATTATTATTATTTAATACAAGAATAATAGCAAGAAAGAAATAACGATAAAATCTGTTTTGCTTATCTGTTTAAAGAAAGAACCATTTTGAAATCCAGAGCTAAACTATCAAATCCAAGATAAGGTCTAGTAAAAATCATCGATATATTGTATTAAGAAGAAATTCATAGTAAGAAGTTACACAAAGGTTTATAAAAACAGCTAAAGCTACTACTAAGTTAAATAATAAGAAACAAAACGAAATAAACAAATAATAATTCCTTTTTTTTGAAGGACTGGAACAAAGTAGAGAAAACATGTTCAAAAATATTTAAGATACAATCTGATAATCATAGGCGTCTATCCAAAATCATGGTACTCTAAATCCTCGTCATACTAGTAAGGAAGGCTACGATAATCACAAAGTCCTCGGCTTAGGCACATACCTCTAGAATCGTGGTATTTAACATTTTCGTGATGCGCTAGCTTGGCTGCGAAAACCTTAAATTCCCACACCCGAGAAATACATCCAAAATCAGACTATATGTCCTCACCATGCTGGCTAATGTGACTATAGAAGACTAGATTCCAAAACTTAGATGACCTAGCCCATATAATTTCATCTTGACAAAAATTAAATTAAATCAACAATGAATACCCAAAAATCAAATTTATCTACGAACATCAAGATTCAAAAAAAAATGAACAAAAATCCTTCAAATCATATAAATACAAACTCGGATGCCACAACCAACATCAAGATTCAAGATTCAACAATCATCCATCAAAATCAATAAATACAAACTCAAATTCAACAATAATCCATCAAAATCAAATTCAACAACAGAAAGTAAAGATAAATCAAATCAAGGGAAAAAGAGTTTTCAAATCGAAGTTAAATAAGATTCTCAAGGTTCGTCCCAGGAATCTCTCAAGGGATCCTAACTGTGATTGAGTACCTTCAAAATATATCCTAATCCTACTACAGGCTGTATTGGTACTCTAGTTCAAATATCACTACATAAACTCGACCCTGCATGGGCCACCACTAAAAATGTGTCACGACCCGCACCCAAGAGTAAGGGCACAAAAAGTGGGTACGTCCAACCTACGCCGCAGTGTCGGCGGTAGAACATTGTCCTAGGTCAAACATCTAACAATATAATGCTAAGCAGTTTATACTCCCCGAATGGGGGTGCCATAGCAGAATGTAAACTCAATCACATCTAAGGTAGAGCATAATGGAAGATAGATAAAACATGAAATCCAAAAAAGATACAGCAGATAGAAGTCTAAGTGTCTAAGATACACAAACCCAGAAATACATCTCAAAGCTCAAATACAGTAATCCATAAATACAACTCAAGACAACTGAAAATAAGCTATAAGTAAAATCCTAACTATCTATACAACCTCTACTGTGTCTCCTCTAGGCTAGCAGGCAACCTCCAGGCTATCTGTAAAATTTATCAACAGGTCCAGTCAGGACAGGAGCGAGCACGATACATCTCAACAGTTCATAGCAGGTTAGAAAATATAAACATACAGTAGAGTAAGATACAGGATCTGAAAGAAATACAGTATGTAAACAGAGAGAAAGAGAACTGTAATAGAAATATCTACTATAAGTAGAGAACTAACAGTGGCTAGTGAGTCAGAGTATAATATAAACATGTGAATGGCATAGAAGATTCTAGAAACTATACTATAGAGTGATTTGGGAACTACACTACTTGGATATTATTCACATGTCTACTTCTACTCTCCCGTACCCCCAATCAATACACAAGGATCCAACCAGGTTATGTTATGATTCCATGCAAAGGCCCACAAGGGGTGATACATGGATAGCCCATAATGGGTGATTCTGGGAATGCCCATAAATGGGGTGATTCTGGAAAGACTCTGTGATCATGAGAGTACATGTCACAAGTGATCGAAGAATCGTGAAGCATAGTGATACACCATGTAAGTGAAACGCACAGAACATGTAGTATACGATGCTCCCTGAGGGGATAACATCTCAAGAATGGATCCATATAGTACTAATTCATGTTACCAATGTGACAGCATCAAGTAAAGTAATCTAAAGCAGGAAAATAATTATAACAGGATATAAAATGATGAGAGAATGTACTCGCCTGGTATCCTGAATGTTCGAAGAGAATATACTGTCCGAGGAGCGAGGAGTGGTGTCTGTCTCCTATAGAACAGTACAAGTCACAACAAGTCTAAAATAAGGAAATAGACTGCTACAATGCATCTACATGAAGTTTGGGGTCAATCTAGGCTAAAGTCAACCTTTGGTCAACTCTAGTCAACTAAACTAGTCAAACTAGGTCAAATAGGTCAAACCTACAAACAAGTCTATACTAGTCTAACTAGTCTATTCTAGGCCTAATCAAGACTGAACAAGTCTAACGAAACTCTCACTAGGCAAACAGACACACCATAGGCTAAGAGCCCTAGGCTATAGGCTATATCAAGCCTAAGCCAAACCACAAACACATATACACATAACAATATATATATCTAATATATTGTAGTACACTCATAACATATAGGCTACCTATATGTACATCCCATATATATATATATATATATATATATATATATATATATATATATATATATATTTTTTATATATATATATATATATATATATATATATATATATATATATATATATATGCATCGCTATTCACATATTCATATACATAGATATACATAGGAAAGCTATATATATAGGCACATACATACATACATATATATATATATACATATATATATATATATATATATATATATATATATATATATATATATATATAAAATAAAATATATATATATATATATATATATATATATATATATATATATATATAGAGAGAGAGAGAGAGAGAGAAAGAGAGGTAAAAGAGTAAGTGAGTATGTGTGTGTTTGGCATGTGTGTGAAAGGATATGTGTTAATGTTCTAAAATTTAGTGATAGGTAGGTGTATGTGACATGGGATACATGATGTCAAAGGGTGCATGAATGCATGTGTGTAAAAGGTTATAGGTTAACTCAGTTTATAGAAATACATACATACATACTTACCTTGTATACATGCATACATACATATCATGTATATTACATTTACATGATACATACATGTATACTTGTATTATATTATACTTACATTCATGCATATTAGATACTTGTATTTATATTAACATATTGCAAACATTCATTTCATTCATGCTTCTATGCATTACCTACATGTTTTATACATATGCATATATTGTATATTCATATCATTTCATATATTAGCATAGAGACATACAAACATGCACACATCATATATTTTATACCTTGTATTACCTTACATATCATGTTATATATTATCATTCATTCCTTTCATATATTACATTATCTTTAAGTTGAATACATCATATATGGATACAATACATTATCTTGCATGCTTGCATTCATATATTACATTCTATATTACCTATATATATGTATTTCCTCTATTCGTTCATGCTTGCATCATATACTCTACATTACCATACATGTTATAATTATATATTGTATTACAATATTTATACATTATGCATTCATATCTATCATTACATATATATCTTTATGCATACATTGTATATCATTCTTTCATTCATGCATTGCTTATATGCATTATATTAATTGCATTCCTACATGCTTGCATTCAACCATATATATACATTAATGTAAAGAGAATATATATCATATATATCATTTTATTCATCTAACATATCATGCGTTACATACTCTATATTCATTTATGGAAAAATTTATGAAATGCCCAAAAATTTAAAAAATTTTATGAAAAACCCACCGCAAAAGAAACTTTCATCGCATGCCCAGCATTATCTTAAAAATATATAAAAGGGGACGGCATGACCCTTTTGCCCTTCTAATTTATTAAGAATATCCACAAACCCAGTAACTCTTCAGTAAAATGGTTCGATTCCAGAAGAGGGAGAATTACATACAAACCCATAAAAACCCAGCAACTCTTCAAAAAAATGTTTCGATCGCTCCCTCCGCTTCCATACTCTGTTCGCTTTCGATTTTAGGTCATCTCCTCCAAAAATCTTGAAATTTCTTACAAGAAAGCGCCAGCGAATCTCCATTCATAAGTTTCACATAATGTCGTAATCATCATCAATGGATGTAGACCGAGTTAGAAAAGACGGAGAACAAGTAGATGTTGGAAAACAAAAGAAACAAGGGGTGAAAGTTAAGAGGGTTGCTCGTAAATGAGACATCACAAAAGAAAAAGAAGTGCAAGAAGAAGTAGAAGAACAAGAACACGGAGAACAACAAGAACAAGAAGTAGCAGGAGGAGAAGAAGAAGATCAAGAAGAAGGGAAAAAAAAGGTAAAACTTTGAGTCCTATTCATTCTCCGTTTATATTGACTCGAAAAATGAGAATGATCATTCTCCGTCTATAAAATACACGGAGGATGCCCTTTCTGTGTCATTTGAACTAGAAATGGCCATTCTCCGTGTTAAAATACACGGACAATGGCGTTCTCCCTTGTATTTTGATATATAGATGGCCATTCTCCATGTATCTAACACAGAGAATGAATATTCTCCGTGTTAAAACACACGAAGAATGACATTCTCCGTGTTAAAACATACGGAGAATGACATTTTCTGAGTATTTTGGTATAGAAATGAACATTCTTCGTGTTTTAACAGTGAGAATTACATTCTCCGTGTTAAAATACACGGAGAATGACATTTTCTTTGTATTTTGACCTAGAAAAGGCTATTCTCCGTGTATTTTTAACACGGAGAATATTATTCTCCGTGTTTTTTGACATGGAGAATGATCATTCCCCGTGTTGATACACATGAAGAATGACCATTCTCCGTTTTAAAACACACGGAGAATGGCATTTTCTGTGTATTTTGTCCTGAGAATGAGCATTCTCCGTGTTTCTCACACGGAGAATGTTATTCTCCGTGTTTCTCACACGGAGAATGTTATTCTCCGTGTCAATATACACGGAGAACGGTATTTCTTGTATTTTGTCTCGATAATGAGCATTCTCCGTGTATCTAACACGGAAAATGTTATTCTCCGTGTTAAAATACACAGAGAATGGCGTTCTCCCGTGTATTTTGACCTATAGATGGCCATTCTCCGTGTATCTAACACGGAGAATGTTATTCTCCGTGTTAAAATACACGGAGAATGATATTTTCCCTTGTATTTTGAGCTAGAGATGGCCATTCTCCGTGTATCTAACCCGGAGAATGACCATTCTCCGTTTTAAAACACACGAAGAATGGCATTTTTTGTGTATTTTGTCCTAAAAATGAGCATTCTTCGTGTTTCTCACACGGAGAATGTTATTCTCCGTGTCAATATACACGGAGAATGGCATTTTCTTGTATTTTGTCCTGATAATGAGCATTCTCCGTGTATCTAACACGGAGAATGTTATTCTCCCAGTTAAAATATACGGAGAATGGCGTTCTTCCGTGTATTTTGACCTAGAGATGGCCATTCTCCGTGTATCTAACACGGAGAATGTTATTCTCCGTGTTAAAATACACGAAGAATGACATTTTCCCTTATATTTTGACCTAGAGATGGCCATTCTCCGTGTATCTAACACGGAGAATGACCATTCTCCGTGTTAAAACACACGGAGAATGGCATTTTCTGTGTATTTTGTCCTAGAAATGAGGCATTATCCGTGTTTCTAACACGGAGAATGTTATTCTCCGTGTTAAAATACACGGAGAATGGCATTTTCTGTGTATTTTGTACTGAGAATGAACATTATCCGTGTTTCTAACACGGATAATGTTATTCTCCGTATTAAAATACATGGAGAATGGCGTTCTCCCTTGTATTTTGACATAGAGATGTCCATTCTCCGTGTATCTAACACGAAGAATGTTATTCTCCGTATCAAAGTAAACGGAGAATGATCATTCTCCGTGTAAAAATACACGGAGAATAACATTTTCTGTGTATTTTGTCCTATAAATGATCATTCTTCGTGTAAAAATACACGGAGAATGTCATTCTCCGTGTAAAAGTAAACGGAGAATGAACATGTTCATTCTCCGTGTTAAAATACACGGAGAATATCATTCTCCGTGTATTTTGTCACGGAGAATGATCATTCTCCGTGGTTGAATAACGGAGAATGGTTATTCTCCTTATTATAATAAAGAAGAATGTTGACTTAAACCTAATTGTTGTTTTTTTAGGAAAAAAACTGTCAGAAACAAAAAAGAAAGACTTTTTCGTGCAACATTCACCCCAATACTCTCTCTTATGGATGAGGTGAAGGAAAAGTGTGGCCATTTGCCTGAAGCAGTTATTGAAACCTTGAAGAATGTTGGATTCTACAATTTTGTAGATGTATTCTACAGATCCAAGGTGAAAAAGGCAGAACTATCTAAAGTCACCCAAGGTCTGGAGAACCTGATGGGGACTTACTTGGAAGAAGATGTCATTGGATATTTCCAATTGAGCAGCAGTGTCAAGGTAGCACCAACTGCTGATGAGATGGCAACCATTTTTGGTCTGCCAATGAATGATGATAGTAAAATTGATGAGAAGTATCTAAAGATAATCACTGAAAAACAGAAGACCCCCCACCAGCAGACTCATTCAGCATGTGTACAGAACACTTCAAAAGATTGCTGACAAATTCTAAGGGAAAAAATGCAGAAGTTTCAAATGCAGAAGTTTAGAAAAGGATCTTAGAGCTGTTGGGGGACAGAAATGCAAGTCCTGATGAGTTGGCCAAGTTAATAATATTCAACTTGTGCCAAACAACATTCTTCACCAGAATGGGTGGGTCGAACATGCCGTACAAGTTCTTCGCTCTGGTGGAGAGCATAGATGTTATAAAAAGTATCTGTTGGCCACGGATTATTTTGGGGTACGTCATGGACAGCATAAAGAGGGCTGTTACAAAGGCTGAAGATGGGGACATTGACATATCGTATAAGAAGATCGAAGGTTGTACGATATATTTCTTGTATTGGTTTGCAGAGCACAGTCAACTGTTGGAAAGGAAGTGCAAACCAATAAGTGCATATCCTTGTACGATATATTTTGGGGTACGTCATGGGATGGGAATAGAATCTCGATATTCCTCAAAAATAAATATCAAGGGGCTCAAACGAATTCTGAATTGATATTCAAAGATTTCGTTACATTGACTGTTGAAGAAGTAGAAGACCCAGCAGAGCAGCATAGTATAGAAGGTGGAGATAATGCTGTTGATGAAGAAGAACCACAAGCTGAAGCCCAAGCACCAGCAACAAACATAGCTGAGAATGAAGATATGTTGCATGTCTTGGAGGAGAAATCTTAGCTTATCGCTGAGAATGAGCAACTCCTAGAAAGAGCCCAAAAACTAGAGGCAGATGTAGCCCAACAACGTGCTGTGGAGCTCGTTACTGATGGCTTGGAGAAGGAGTTAGACTCTATAAGGAACGAGAAATCGCTCCTTATTGCTGATAATGAGAAACTCCGTAGAAGAGTTGAAGAACTGGAGGCAAAGGGGTCAGAACAGGAACTAGACTCCCTTAGAAAGCAGAAATCTGAGCTTACTGCTGATAATGAGAAGCTTCGTCAACGTGTTGAGGAGCTACTTCTAAAAGGTAAAATATTCTATTTTTTCAAAATTTTAATTTGTAATTATGTGTATCTAACACGGAGAATGTCATTCTCCGTGTCAAAGTACACGGAGAATGACGTTTTCTGTGTGTTTTGACTTAGAAATGATCATTCTCCGTGTTTCTAACACGGATAATGTTATTCTCCGTATTAAAATACACGAAGAATGTCATTATCCGTATTAATACACACTTAGAATGAGCATTCTCCGTGTTAAAATACACGGAGAATAACATTCTCCGTGTTAAAATACACGGAGAATGACATTCTCCGCTAGTATTTTAACACGGAGAATGACATTCTCTGTATTTTGACCTAGAAATGACCATTCTCCGTGTGTTTTTTGACACGGAGAATAACATTCTCCGTGTCAAAATACACGGAGAATGATCATTCTCCGTGTTAAATACACGGAGAATGTCACTCTTTATATTTTGACCTTGAAAAGACATTCTCCGTTTAGCTTAACACGGAGAATGACATTCTCCGTGTATTTTTGACACGGAGAATGTTATTCTCCGTGTATCTTAACACGGAGAATAGTCATTCTCCGTTTATGTTATAGGAGAATGCCCATTCTCCTTGTAAGTCTAACAGAGAATGATCATTCTCCGTTTAGCTTAACACGGAGAATGACATTCTCCTTGTATTTTGACCTAGAAATGACATTCTCCGTTCTCCGTGTATCTTAACACGGAGAATAGTCATTCTCCGTTTATGTTATAGGAGAATGCCCATTCTCCTTGTAAGTCTAACAGAGAATGATCATTCTCCGTTTACTTTGACACGGAGAATGGACATTCTCCGGATTAAAGTAAACGGATAATAATATTTTTCATTATTTTTAAAAAGAAGATTATATAATATTGACATCATACCTCTTGTTGTTGTTTGTTTTTATATCAGTAAAAAAATAGACAATCTCAGAAATAAGAATGAAAAGCTCATTAATGATAACAACAAACTTCTAGAGGAAGTTGCATCATTGAATGACGAAATCAAACAGAAGAATGATACAATTGTTAACCTCGAAGCAATGGCCAAAGCATTACAGCTTGGGGAGACTAAAGCAGTTCCTCAAAAACATTACATAAGAGCAAGAGAACCAGGAGGGATTGAAAAACAATCAAATGCTCCAGCGGATGATGATTTTACCACATTGGAAAAGAAAAAAAATAGCTGATGCTACAAGTAAGAATGTAGCTGCTGGTCGAAAAAAAAAAGCTCCTTCCAGTCCCAATAAGAAAGTAACTTCTGGTGAGAAAAGAAAAGCTCCTTCCAGTCCCGAGAAGGTAGACGATAAAAAGAAGATGTCAGAAACTGAAGAACTTGAAGAAGATTCTCCTCAAACAGCCAAGCTAATAAAAGAGGGAAAAATGCTGATGCAATGTCAAAAACTCAGGCTTTGGAACCAAGCAGACGATCAGCTGAAGCATCTATACAGGAGCATCGTATACCCAAGAAGGATGTCTCCAACGTATGTATTCTAAACTTGAACCAATTTTTGTACAATTCACAACGGAGAATGATCATTCTCCGTGTCATTTGAACAGAGAATTGATATTCTCCGTGTATCTAACACGGAGAATGAATTTTCTCCGTGTAATTTGGACGAAGAATTGTCATTCTGCGTCCTATTCATAACGGTCATTCTCCGTCCAATTCATAACGGAGAATGTTTATTCTCCGTGTATTTTGACAGAGAATAGTCATTCTCCGTGTATCTAACATGGAGAATGTTATTCTCCGTGTTAAAATACACGGAGAATGGCATTTTTCCTTGTATTTTGACCTAGAGATGGCCATTCTCCGTGTATCTAACACGGAGAATGACCATTCTCCGTTTTAAAACACACGGAGAATGACATTTTCTGTGTATTTTGTACTGAGAATGAACATTCTCCGTGTTTCTAACCCGGAGAATGTTATTCTCCGTGTTAAAATACACGGAGAATGACATTCTCCTTGTATTTTGACCTAGAACTGGTCATTCTCCTTGTATTTTGACCTAGAACCGTGTTAAAATACACGGAGAATAGTCATTCTCCGTCCAATTCATAACGGAGAATGATCATTCTCTCTGTTGGAGTTACTTTTTTTTACAATTATATCATTAGCCTATATTATTAACATAATCGAAACTAAATTTATGTGCAGTGAAAATGTATACGAATACTTTTCAACTGCTCAAGAAGATTGTAAAATAAGATGAAGAAACAATGATGTTACCTTGATCTTTAATGCTAAAGAAGTACAAGACATATTAAATATGGAAGAAATAGAGGCCAATGTTATGAACTTCACAATAAAGATTATGAACGAACTACAAGCCGATACAAGATGTACCGTTCAGTCAAGCTCGCAGGGTGCACAATGTAAATGGTTTGCAATCATGATGCCCCATTCATTGGTAAGAATCAAAACTGAAAAATAAATATTAATGTGTACACCTACTAATATTGTTGTAAAAAACTAACTCATGATTTGTTTTTTATTTTTTGTTTTTTTTCTGGAAAACAGCGTACCGTTCAGTTTGCCGATGTAGAACAACCAACATCTGGAGCAATATACAATTTCAAAGCTGAAATAGAAGATTTTATCATGGAGTTGGAGGATGACATCGAATGGCTATTCGTGCCACTCTTCCGTGAAGAGAATAAACACTATACACTGTTGGCATTCAACTTCAGCTCCTATGTTTGGACACACTACAACTCATTGCAGAAAAACATGGGCGCTAAGGGAATCGAGGATGCAAAATATATGAAGAGTAAAATCGAGCCAATTGTAATGAAGAAGATTGCATTGATGAGGGAGAAAAGCCCAGCAATTCAGGAATATGAAACAACAGAGCTCAAGGTTTGTAAAGATTGCCCACAGTAACTATCACCTAGCTGCCTGCTGTATGTTGTGTATTATATTAAAAACTTGTCGAAAGCTCTATTTGATTTACAAAAGAAAACAAACAAAGTAGTTCACGATATTATTGTAAAGAGCAGGTTAACTTTGGCTAAGCTTTTGCTTATGGGTGACTGTGCAATTCCTTTTGTATCATAAAATAAAATGATAATGTAAATTGGCTAAGAAATTCCTTATATATATTCTGTCTGCCAGGTTTCTTTTGTAATGTATTTGTTGTCCTTTGTAATGAAACTTAGTTTTTTGACTAATTTACATTGTTCTATATATGTAAATCTGTTTTGTTAAAGTTCTGTTGTTTGATAATGTGTTAAAATACACGAAGAATGACATTTTCTTTGTATTTTGACCTAGAAATGGCCATTCTCCGTGTGTTTTAGACACGGAGAATGATCATTCTCCGTATTAATACACACGGACAATGTCATTCTCCGTGTTAAAATATACGGAGAATGACATTTTCTGTTTATTTTGACCTAGAAATATCATTCTCCGTGTATCTAACACGGAAATGATCATTCTCCGTGTTAAAGTAAACTAAGAATGACCATTCTCCGTGTTAAAATACACGGAGAATATCATTCTCCGTGTAATTTGACACTGAGAATGGTCATTCTCCGTTTATCTAACACGGAGAATGTTCATTCTCCGTGTTAAAATACACGAAGAATGACGTTCTGTGTATTAACATAGTGTGTTAGCATAGTGTGCAGGAAGCTGATTCTTCACGTGGGCGTATGGACGCATACAACAAGTGATCGCATAGGAAGTGGCCCGTGCCTATAAATAGGCCCTGGAGGAGAGAGAAATTTCATTATTCCCTTCTCTTTCAGTTTTTCAGAAAACTCTTCGTCTTTTTTCTTTAATAACCATGTCTCCAAAGGTCGCCAAGAGATCCGCGAAGGGCAAGGGGGCTGCGCCGAGTGACTCTCCTCCTGCGGCAGTGTCCTCGGCAGTGGTGAAGGAGGAGATGCTGCCTTCTCTCATCAAACAAGGGTTACCGTTCGTTAAGGAGGAGGTGATACAAAAAATTGAAGTAAAAGAAGAATTGGCGATGATCGGGGAAGGAATTACTCCCAAGATTGAAGCTGCTGTGAAGGACGAGCCCAAGTCTGAGGGTAGTAGCACTGGGAGTTCTGACCATCCAGCCCCGGCCGACGACCTTGATCAATTACATCCTATATATACAAAATGGTTGAGGGAATGGTATATCCCTCGACACAGATAGGGTCCGCGGGTTTCCATAAATTTTCGTATTTTGTCTTGGTATTTCTATCTGTCTTTAGGTTTATGTTTCACTCCTTTTGGACATCAAATGTAATCCTCTACTTCTTGTCCTGATGAAGATATGAAGAACCTTTTGTTTTGCTCATGAGATATAGTCCTGTGAATGTAACTGAAGCAGAATGTCATTCTCCGTGTTAAAATTCACGGAGAATGGCCATTCTCCGTGTTAAAACATACGGAGAATGACCATTCTCCGTGTTAAAATACACAGAGAATGACATTATCTTTGTATTTTGACCTAAAAATGAGCATTCTCCGTGTATCTAACACGGAGAATGTCATTCTCCGTGTTAAATTACATGGAGAATGTCATTCTCTCCGTGTTAAAATACACGAAGAATGACATTCTCCTTGTATTTTGACCTATAAATGACCATTCTCCGTGTATCTAACACGAAGAATATAATTCTCCGTGTCAAATTAAACGGAGAATATTATTCTCCGTGCTTCTAACACGGAGAATGTCATTCTCCGTGTTAAATTACACGGAGAATGGTCATTCTCCGTGTTAATACACACGGAGAATGACTTTTTCCTTGTATTTTGACCTATAAATGACCATTCTCCGTGTATCTCATACGGAGAATGATCATTCTCCGTGTTAGATACACGGAGAATGGTCATTCAATGCATTATAAAATCAGAATATAACGGATAATAAGTTCTTATGCTGTTAGTATATATGTGAAACATCAGATATGCAGAGTTCAAACTATTACCATTGATATCAAAAAATGTAACATATGTATTCAAAAAACAATTATATAAAAGAAGGAATATATGTGTATGTATTAACGAGGGGGCGCTGCCCCCATCGACCACCGTAGCAGCACGTGGAGGCAGAGGACAAGTGGTGCGATTGTGATTGCATAATTCAAAACAATTCTGGCACCTTATCTTTCTCTTCTCTTTTCCCTTGTTCTCATATTTGCTCTTATAACGGTCCGCCTTTGGACGTCCAGGACCACGTTTCGGAACATGGGGTAGAACAACATCAGTGGGATTATTTTTAAACTGTTTTTCAGAATCTGGAACTGGACGAATAGCACATGAATATAACTTCTGGTAATAATCTGATGTCCAATACTGCTCCACAAAGTCGTAAACAGATTTATCTGAACCAACTCTGATGCACTATATTGCATGGCTGCATGGGAATCCATATACCTTCCATCTACGACAACTACAATGACAATCAAGAAGATTCACCATATGGGAGGAAGTATCTGTGATCACCTCAAATTCGAAATCACCAGACCGATATACCCTATAACACATGCCATCATCTGTAAGCTGCTTCAGCATATCCTCAGCGTATAGAGTCAATTTGCTATTCAAACCAATTGCATTCTTGTGGCGATCCGAAATCATCTTCATCATCTTCACACGGATGACATTTACAATTGCTGATAAAGGCAATTTCTTCTCAGCTTTTATCCATGCATTGAATGACTCTGCACAACTAGAAGCAACCTCACCGTATCTACATCCCGGAAAGAATACGTTTGACCAGTGTTCAGGTTTTTGTTTATTCATCCAATTCACAACATGACCACAATTCAGATCATAAATCTTCTTGATTGCTTGTCTATACCCACCTTTATAGAGAAAAACAAATAATTAATAAAGAATTAGGTCATTTCACAAAATTATTAAAAATAAGTGCATTCTTCGTGTTTAAAATAAGGATAATAGTCATTCTCCGTTCAAAAGCTAACGGAGAATGACATTCTCCGTTCTATGCAAGAGGGGTAATGACCATTCTCCGTGTGACGGAAACGGAGATTGAACATTATCCTTACTATGCAAGACGGATAATACCATTCTCCGTTCAAAAGCTAACGGAGAATGATATTCTCCGTTCTATGCAGGACGGAGTATGACCATTCTCCGTGTGACAGAAACGAAGAATGAACATTATCCGTACTATGCAAGACGGATAATACCATTCTCCGTTCAAAAGCTAACGGAGAATGATATTCTCCGTTCTATGCAGGACGGAGAATGGTCATTATCCGTGTAATACGTACGGAGAATGACTATTCTCCGTCTTACTGACGCGGAGAATGGTCATTCTACGTGTTAAATTAATGGTAAATGCATAGAAAATGTGCATATATCTGTCTCATTAACACACCTGGAGTTAGAGCATATACTGCTTGCCTCTAAGCTTCAAGTACATGCGGATAAACTCTTTCATTTCCTTTCTCTTTCAGCGGTATGTTATTCTTCATGTGATAATAGCAATAGCTATGGTAATCATTAGGAAACACTTTAGGGACTTCAGAAACTAGACCGGTGCCTTGATCCGAAAGAAAAACAATACGCCTACTACATCCAACAACATTCTTTAGATTTCTAAGGAACCATTCCCAATTGTCACCATCTTAGCCTGAGACTATACCGTATGCAAGAGGGTAGAACTGTTGGTTACCATTCTTCGCTGTAGCAGACATCAAACATCCTCTAAACCTTCCTGTAAGGAAAGTAGCATCCAAATATAGCATTGGACGACAATATTGAAAGCCTTCTACGCAAGCCCCATATGAAAGAAAAAGCCGCTCAAACCTCATTGATGAATCATCTTTCTGGAAGTCGATAACGGAACCATTATTGGTTTCCTTTACCTTGTTGACATACCAAGACAAGTCACTGTAAGATCTAACATCATCTCCGTACATTTCCTGGTGCACCAGCCTAATTTCGTGGTATGCCTGTCCATATGTAACAGATAAACCGTAGTCGAACTTGAAATCATCGACAACAGATTTTGCGGACTTTTTAGGATGCATCCGAACAATGTCACTAACCAAACTTTTTACAAACTTTGCTGGAACAACCAGATTACCTTTATCCATATAGCCAGCTCCACAATTACGTTCTCCCACATACCTCTTCACCTCAAAAATTTGATTATCTTTCGAAATAGATATAGCATGGAAGCTGTCACGCCCCAGAACCAAAATACTGGAGAGCGGGGGCGGACATAGCCAGCTACGTATAATGAAATGGAATCCATCTCACTATACGGTCACGACTGTCTAGAAATATGAGGGTTTATCTACAAGCTATCAGTCTCTTAGGGTCAATAACAAGCCTAATGTCCCAATCTCAACAAGTAAAGATAATAACAAGATATCAGATCACCAAATATACAATTGTAAGACGTCCCAAACATTACATATCCAGATGATCATGAAGCTAGTCGTACAAAATGTAAAGACTAGCAAGGGTTAAGTCATACATGATCAACCTCGAGTTGCCAATCATGTTTACGGCCCGTAGGCAGACAGAAAGTAAAGTGCATCGAGCTAACAGGTGCTCGTCGGCTAAAGGCCTCAAAAGAATAATGTACAATTACAGTGGGAGAATAAAAGAAACCCACTCGTTGCCAGGATTCCCTCTAGTGGTCACCATCTGGCTGGAAAGCAGGTAGATCCTTTGCTGCTGCTCCGGTATCTGGCCATACAAAACCAGCTGGGTCAGACCCCAGAAAGAGCAAGTGCCACAAAGGAGGCTTCACTTAGGAACCAAAACCAGCAATTAGCACAATAATAATAAGGTAATAAAGACAGGAATTAAGGAAAAACATAACAGGTGATATACGATGAGATAACCATGGGACTATTCAGATAACCAGGTTACAACCCGTAAACCAAACAAGGACCGGGGTTGTAACCCTTCGTCTGAACGAAACTTGGATTCTCCCACCATTTATCGGCAAAATATAAGAAAATCATGACAGGTAGCAATTCTTGTGCAGGAATCAAGACAAGACTAGACAGGTTATTCTCATACGATCAATCACGGCCATGCAATAAGTTTGGCTTGCTACTTTACCTAACTAGGGTTATCACAAGCCTAGTTACTAGCAAGATGCAATGAGAATTCCAAGTCCGGTTACCTGTTTGTTACTACCTGAGTGATCCCAGCAAGAAAAGGAAAAGATAGCAGGATATAGCAGACACACTGTAGTAAGATACATGTGTCCTATGGTACCACACTCGACGGCGGGCTGGAAGTGCGCTCATCTCGACGGATAGCAACAAATCCCATGTATATATATATATAAGGCCGGGACCAAAGGGGCAACAGGTAACTGGGGAATTCTCCATGAACTATTTGATCCATCTAGTCATTAACCTAGCCAGATTCAGTATGAATCCCTGACCGTGGGAAACCAAGGATTCATGTCCTAGACATGATGCGAGACAAGACGGGTTGCTTACACAAGCACATTCAATACAATCACCCACGGTGTCAAGAATTCACTTAGCATGTCAAGTTAGCCGTCGCAACAGCGTTAAGTTATCAAGTCATGCTACAAGTCAGGAGTGTGCCGCCACGGGCCACTATCAAGTTATCAAGTCACAAGGATTAATTACAAGTTACAAGTTAGGTGGGCACCCCACTGGGTCACTGGCAAGGAGATCAGAGAATACCAGGATCATAATCTACAGAAAATCTCGAGAACCGTACTAGTCATAAACAATTACTTGAAAATCGTGTTAGACCGTGTCGTGTCAAGATAGTCGTGCTGTGTTGAACAGATCTCAGGAAAACCCAATCCACAAAAGAGAAACCAAATCGAGAAATAAAACCAATACTCCAAGAGCCAATGGGTTAAGCAAGGGGTCAGGGTGCAGCGTACGCGCAAGAGCACGCACGCAGGGGAGCAGCGTACGCGTAAAAGCACGCACGCAGGGGAGCAGCGTACGCACAAGAGCACGCACGCAGGGGAGCTCCGTACGCACAAAAGCACGCACGCAGAGAGCAGCGTACGCACAAGGCCAGGGTACGCTCAAGTCTGCGTACGCAAGAGACACGCTTCCAACAGGAAGCGTACCCAAGTCTGCGTACGCAAGAGACACGCTTCCAACACGAAGCGTACCCAAGTCTGCGTACGCAAGAGACATGCTTCCAACAGAAAGCGTACCCAAGTCTGCGTACGCAAGAGACACGCTTCCAACAGGAAGCGTACCCAAGTCTGCGTACGTTGCGCTAAAGAGCGCGCACAGCTCAGTGGCGTAAGCTAAAAAGCTCTGCACACTGCTCACTGTCTTCTCCAAACCAGCAAGAACTCCATGGTTAAACCCAAAGCTTCAAAAGTTCATAACTTGGTCAAAACAAGTCCAAATCCAACTTTTCAAAGGTCAAAATTGGGTAGAAGAAAATTTCCTACAACATGGAACCATGAAAACTTAAAAACAAAGAAGTTTGATAGATCAAAACCACCAAATCCGAAAATAACAAATTTCTAGATCTACAAGATTTAAAGCCTCAAAATAGAAAATGACAAGTTCTAATGTTGATCACCATGTCCTAATCTAGCAAATGGACAAATAAAATAGGGTTCTCATGTAGAAGCAAGTTGCACTTGCCTATGGGTGTGGAGAGTTGGGTGGAGGAAGAAGAAGAAGAAGAAATTTAATGGAGGAAGTAATGAAGAGAGAGAGTGTTGGTAGAGTTTTTAAAGAGGGTGGGATGTGGTGTGTTGAGGGTGGAGCATAGGCTAAGGTGTTCCAATACACATTAAACCAAACCAAACAAACCCAAACCAATTAAAACCGAGCCATGACAAAACCCAAAATACGAGAAATACCGAAATTCCACAAGTTGAGAAAAATAAAAATACATGCCAAAATCCAGATACGAGTATAAATACGAAATACGGGAAATACGGGAAATGAGGGTGACAACTCTACCCACCTTAAAAGAATTCCGTCCTCGGAATTTAATCAAGAGGCTAGAGATGTCGGGACAGCTATACTATCGCAAGCAATCTATGCTACCAATCAATCATACAATCATACATACAAATATGAAATCGAAGTGCAAGGCATAAGAAAGATATTACACCTCACGAGCCAAATCGATTGGGATAACATGATCGAATATCATCCTTACACTCCCACGTTTGACTCTCCCAAGGAGCGATGAACTCAAGCAATACGAACTAAACTGATAGTCTTGCGCTTAAGGTCTCTCTCCTTGGTCAAACAGGGACACGGGCCTCTCCTCATACGAAAAGGTTGGTACCAATAACCGTTTTTGAATGATCTAGGACATAGCTCGGGTCGGGATATACCGTTGTAATTAGGATACATGAAATATGACATGTGTCCCGCATAACGACGGTGGAAAGCAAGACAATAGGACACATATACCTCTCTGCCGATTCTGGATCTGGGCCTGGGCCAGGGCGAACTGTTGTGGCCTCTGTTGCTGGAAGGCCTGGGCCTGAGACGGCAATGGACCCGGGAACGGGAGCTGCTGTGGTTGGTGAACTGGAGCTGATTCTGGTGCTGGTGCTGGTCCCATAACCGAGGGACTAGTTACTGTCGACGATGATCTGTTTCTGAATGGACAAGATTCCATCATGTGGTCCGACGAACCACAAACCAAGCACAATCCCTGTGCTCTGCGGCACTCAGTAACAATATGCCCCGGATCCCGTAATGAGAACAACCCGTTGCGAAAGGCCGCTTCTGCTTCTGCTGCTGGGGATAGGTCGTGGCAGAATACTGTAAGGAGGTAACCGAATCTGTTCTCGTAGCTCCAATGGTCAGGGCCCTAGCTGCCGGCGCCGGTGCTGAGGATTGGTTCATCTGGTCGTGAGACCGTTTTCGATCTCCGGTCCGGTCCGCTATCCTTCGGGAAGTGTACTCATGCCTCCTCGCTGCTCGCAAGACGGCATCAAAAGTTCTGTGCTTGAACTGCTTTACTGCCAATATGATCTCCAAGTGGAGCCCCTGCTGAAATCGCTGTGCTCTGTCTAGCTCGGTTGCCACCAAGGTGGGAGCAAACCAACTCAACCTTGAAAACTCGACCGTATATCCGTCGACCGTCCTGTTCATCTGCCTGAGATTACTAAACCTGGTCTGTAGGTCATATCTAGCCACTGCGTCAAAGTACTTGGTCTGAAACAAATCACTGAATACCGCCCACATGACAGGCGTACCTAAACTCGATGCTTGCATAGCCCACCAGCTGCGGGCTAGGTCTAGTAACTGCAGGCGCACCACCGCCACCTTCTCTACTTCAGGAGTCCTTGCTGCCTCTAAGATAACTTTAATGTCCTATAGCCAGGCATCTGCAGCAATAGCATCCTCGCTGCCATCGAAGAAGGAAGGGTTCAGGCGCTTGAAATTGTTGACCGCACTGCCCTCGAGGACCAATTCTGCTCATAGCATCTTGTACTGCTTGCTGCAAGGCATCACCTCGACGGTCCTGAGATGCAAGCAACTCACGGATGAGCCCTATCAAGACCCCATCCTCTGACCCTGCTGGCTGAACTGGCTGGACTGGGGGCATTGGTTCTCCAGAAGGCATGGCTCGAGAGGCGGCTGCGAAGGACTGATCTTGATCTTCTTGTGTTGCTGGTCTGCCGGCCGAACTTCTTCTGGCTGATCAACAGGAATGATGCCACTGAAGCAATGACGTCAGGAATATTAAGGAAGGACCAGGATAGAACAATAATACAAGCATGTTATCAAGTCAGGGATCCAAGGAGATAAGAAGATACGAGTGGAGATCAAAGACAAGTACAGATTGAGACATCTATCCGGTAAACCCTCACATTTCTTGATTGACAAGACCTGCATGGGCCACCACTTAAACCATGTCACACCCAGAACCAAAATACTGGAGAGCGGGGGCGGACATAGCCAGCTACGTATAATGAAATGGAATCCATCTCACTATACGGTTACGGCTGTCTAAAAATATGAGGGTTTATCTACAAGCCATCAGTCTCTTAGGGTCAATAACAAGCCTAATGTCCCAATCTCAACAAGTAAAGATAATAACAAGATATCAGATCACCAAATATACAATTGTAAGGCGTCCCAAACATTACATATCCAGATGATCATGAAGCTAGTCGTACAAAATATAAGGACTAGCAAGGGTTAAGTCATACATGATCAACCTCGAGTTGCCAATCATATTTACGGTCCGTAGGCAGACAGAAAGTAAAGTGCATCGAGCTAACAGGTGCTCGTCGGCTAAAGGCCTCAAAAGAATAATGTACAATTACAGTGGGAGAACAAAAAAAATCTACTCGTTGCCAGGATTCCCTCTAGTGGTCACCATCTGGCTGGAAAGCAGGTAGATCCTTTGCTGCTGCTCCGGTATCTGGCCATACAAAACCAGCTGGGTCAGACCCCAGAAAGAGCAAGTGCCACAAAGGAGGCTTCACTTAGGAACCAAAACCAGCAATTAGCACAATAATAATAAGGTAATAAAGACAGAAATTAAGAAAAAACATAACAGGTGATATACGATGAGATAACCATGGGACTATTCAGATAACCAGGTTACAACCCGTAAACCAAACAAGGACCGGGGTTGTAACCCTTCGTCTGAACGAAACTTGGATTCTCCCACCATTTACCGGCAAAATATAAGAAAATCATGACAGATAGCAATTCTTGTGCAGGAATTAAGACAAGACTAGACAGGTTATTCTCATACGATCAATCACGACCAAGCAATAAGTAGACTTGCTACTTTAACAAACTAGGGTTATCACAAGCCTAGTATACTAGCAAGATGCAATGAGAATTCCAAGTCCGGTTACCGTTTGTTACTACCTGAGTGATCCCAGCAAGAAAAGGAAAAGGTAGCAGGATATAGCAGACACACTGTAGTAAGATACATGTGTCCTAAGGTACCACACTAGACGGCGTGCTGGAAGTGCGCTCATCTCGACGGATAGCAACAAATCCCATGTATATAATATAAGGCCGGGACCAAAGTGGCAACAGGTATCTGGGGAATTCTCCATGAACTATTTGATCCATCTAGTCATTAACCTAGCCAGATTCAGTATGAATCCCTGACCGTGGAAAACCAGGGATTCATGTCCTAGACATGATGCGAGACAAGACGGGTTGCTTACACAAGCAAATTCAATACAATCACCTACGGTGTCAAGAATTCACTTAGCATGTCAAGTTAGCCGTCGCAACAGCGTTAAGTTATCAAGTCATGCTACAAGTCAGGAGTGCACCGCCACGGGCCACTATCAAGTTATCAAGTCACAAGGATTAATTATAAGTTATAAGTTAGGTGGGCACCCCACTGGGACACTAGCAAGGAGATCAGAGAATACCAGGATCATAATCCACAGAAAATCTCGAGAACCGTACTAGTCATAAATAATTACTTGAAAACCGTGTTAGACCATGTCGGGTCAAGATAGTCGTGCTATGTTGAACAGATCTCAGGAAAACCCAATCCACAAAAGAGAAACCAAATCGAGAAATAAAACCAATACTCCAAGAGCCAATGGGTTAAGCAAGGGGTCAGGGTGCAGCGTACGCACAAGAGCACGCACGCAGGGGAGCAGCGTACGCGTAAAAGCACGTACGCAGGGAAGCAGCGTACGCGTAAAAGCACGCACGCAGGGGAGCAGCGTACGCGTAAAAGCACGCACGCAGGGGAGCAGCGTACGCACAAGAGCACGCACGCAGGGGAGCTGCGTACGCACAAAAGCACGCACGCAGGGAGCAGCGTACGCACAAGGCCAGGGTACGCTCAAGTCTGCGTACGCAAGAGACACGCTTCCAACAGGAAGCGTACCCAAGTCTGCGTATGCAAGAGACACGCTTCCAATGGGAAGCGTACCCAAGTCTGCGTACGCAAGAGATACGCTTCCAACGGGAAGCGTACCCAAGTCTGCGTACGCAAGAGACACGCTTCCAACAGGAAGCGTACCCAAGTCTGCGTACGCTGCGCTAAAGAGCGCGCGCAGCTCAGTGGCGTAAGCTAAAAAGCTCTGCACACTGCTCACTGTCTTCTCCAAACCAGCAAGAACTCCATGGTTAAACCCAAAGCTTCAAAAGTTTATAACTTGGTCAAAACAAGTCCAAATCCAACTTTTTAAAGGTCAAAATTGGGTAGAAGAAAATTTCCTACAACATGGAACCATCAAAACTTGAAAACAAAAAAGTTTGATAGATCAAAACCACCAAATCTGAAAATAACAAATTTCTAGATCTACAAGATTTAAAGCCTCAAAATAGAAAATGACAAGTTCTAATGTTGATCACCATGTCCTAATCTAGCAAATGGACAAATAAAATAGGGTTCTCATGTAGAAGCAAGTTGCACTTGCCTATGGTGTGGAGAGTTGGGTGGAGGAAGAAGAAGAAGAAATTTAATGGAGGAAGTAATGAAGAGAGAGTGTTGGTAGAGTTTTTAAAGATGGTGGGATGTGGTGTGTTGAGGGTGGAACATAGGCTAAGGTGTTCCAATACACATTAAACCAAACCAAACCAACCCAAACCAATTAAAACCGAGCCATGACAAAACCCAAAATACGAGAAATACCAAAATTCCACAAGTTGAGAAAAATAAAAATACATGCCAAAATCCAGATACGAGTATAAATACGAAATACGAGAAATACGGGAAATGAGGGTGATAGAAGCTCCACAAACAAGCATGTGTCTTGTAATTCTTGCAACAAAAAGTAACCTCCCCGGCTCAAATTTCAAAATATGGAATGGATGACGAGATTCAAAACATACCTTTCTAACAGCATTCCTAACTTCTTCAACACCATTTAGAAAAATCTGACCAACACCAGTAATTGATCCAGGCCACATATCCGATTTCCTCTTCTTCACTGTCTCAGTTGAGCCCTCATAAAATTGTACTACTCGTTTGTCCTTTATAGTAGGAGAACATCTACTCAAAGAACTAGAGGAGGAAGACGAAGGTCCCTTGTCAAAGCTTTGACAAGGAAAAGATGTTGATGAAGAACATGGAGAGTATATTTGCTCCACAAATAGATCAAAACTCACATCATGAGTACCGTTAAAACCAACCAATGAGCGAAGCCAAAAATCACTTTTAACATACAGTTCAGTCCCATCAGAGTACAAAAACCTGAAACGAAAGGAAAGTGAATCCAAAGAAGTCCATCGATCGCACACTTTAATCTTTAAAAAATCTACGATACTTTCATGTGTGACACGGCAGGAAACTATGTCTCCTTGAAACAAATGTTAACTAAACAACTTGATTCCATACCTTCCCCCCTGAAACATAAAAACATAAGAGGTCACAAATAGAACAATAAAATTGTCGTCTAATAATGATTATTTTCTTCCTAAAAATAACGGAGAATAAATATTCTCCGTTCGGAACTAACTATAATGATCATTCTCCGTCTAAAGTAAAACAGAGAATGACATTCTCCGTCTTAAACACACGGAGAATAGACATTCTCGTCTAAATATAACAGAGAATGATTATTATCTGTTTGTAACTTATGGATAATGCTCATTATCCGTATAAAAACATACGGATAATGATCTTTTCATAAGTAATTGTCATTCTCCGTTAAAATATAACGGAGAATGCTATTCGCACAAAATAACAAGATTAAATATCTCTCTAACATTTTTTAAGTTAATAATCTTCATAACAAATTCAAATTCAGCATAAATTTTGAGATATACGAAGCTGATGGATGAATTTCTACAGATTTGAACTCTCACCTTGTTTTAAGATAAAAAGAAAAAAAGAGATCTTCTCTCCACAATTGACCTAATCGCCGGAAATCACGAATATGATGATAATTATGATGATGATCGATGATGATGAAGGATGATCGACGTTCGACTGACGAAAACCACAGTGAACTACGAACGATTTTGCGATCTCTGATAAAGATGCTATCAATGGATTTCAAATTTCTTGTGAAGAAGAAGAATACAAATTTCCTAATCCAAATCTGAGTTTGCGAATTTAAAATTATATATAGATGTCCAAATTTGCACGAAGGGGTATTTTTGGAACTATGATAATGGCAAATTTTGTAAATACAGAGCATTAGAGAGAATCTTGAAAATTTGACGTGGAAATACTTAATTCTAGGTATTTCATAAAAATAATCCAGAGGGTGGGCATTTCATAAAAGCCTACCCGAAATTGGGTTTCTCAGCAATTTCCAGTTCATTTAATATATACTACATAGGCTCATAGGTTACACAAAATGCATATATCATATAGTCACTCTTCTACTTAAAACCAATACTATACCAATTGGGCATTCACTAAATTCTAGGATTAAAGTATGTCGTAGCCCTTTGTGTTAGCTTTCCGAAACTTTAAATGGATCGTATTTTTGTGTCCGGAAGCTCCCGAAATCGCGAAAATACCGAAATACGTTCGTCTTTCGTACAGCTAACACTCAAATAATTCTATAGAAAGTTACATAAAGAATTTGGCTTATTAAAATATATTTTGGAAAGCTAACTTTGATACGGTTCTTTAAAAAAAACATGAGATAAATCGGAGTTCTAAGCTAAAAGTTATGACATTTCTAAGTTGCTTTGGTTAATAAAAATGTGGATGGAAATTATGACGGATTTGACAAAAGAACACATATAGGCCAAGATACTTGGATACAAACATAGGTATCCAAATAAAACTTATTCTAACCATCCTAACTAAGATCAATCCACTCTCTAACCATTATAAAACTGAATTTAAATATCTATTTAAACTATTATCATACATACATACACATGGGGTGTCCTAATTTGGGATCTATCAAGTAGGACACAAGACACATATCTAAAATCCTCAAGAGAGCTCCAAATGGCCTCAAATTTGAATCTAAATGGGACACATGCATGAGGATGGATCCTACGGATTCAAAACTAATTTATATGCAAAGGAAATCAATTTAGAGGATGGGTTTTACCTATTGGGAGTGGAATCCCAATAAAATCCTTTAGGACACGGCTCCGGTACGAAGATCCCTCAAAGTGGACACTCCTTCTTGCACTCCTCTTCCAATCCTTGGTAGCACCCTTTCCTTGGAGAATGGGAATGATTGAGGGAAGGTTTGGTGAAGGAATGATTTGATTTGGAGATCAAATCAATGGAAAGGCTCTCTAAAATTGGAGAAGAACAAAAGGAAAATAAAAGAGGCAAGATTGTAATGAATGAAATGAATTATCTCTCCTAAAGGTGGCTGCCATAAAGTGTCCATTAGGGCTAATGGGAAATGTCCTAATTGCCCCTCTCTAGTCTCATATGGTTAAGTCTAGACTAGGTTCAAGTTTGGGGTCAAAATGATCTAGTTTTGAGTCTCTAACTTAACCATTCTAACATGATAAAAATTAGTTTAATTAACTAACTTATTGTTGGGTCTTGTGAGCCATGCTTAATTTAATATTGGGTCCCATCTAGAGTTCAAGCTACCCGGGTCACAATACAAGTCGGAACGAGACGAAACTCAAACTCGACTAAACAAATCCAATAAAAACAATATTAAAAATATAAAATTTTCCCAAAATATTAAAATATAAAAATGACCAAAATCATAATACATAAATTTAAATATTATTAAAATAATCTAAAATTCACTAATTAATTAAAATCCTAAATAATTCAAAAGTCACAAAATGACCAAAATACCCTTAGCCTAAAAAGTTGTAAATAGTCATTCTAATCACATGGTTAGGTCCCCATGGTTAGTCTCTAAGCTTAGCAAAACTAGGGATTAACTAGTTAACCATCAAAATCATAATTCAATATTTTAAATAGTTTTAAATTGATTAAAAAAATTACCAAAAATCATAACATGAGTTAAATCTTATTATCGATTAATCAAAATTATAAAAGTTCAAATTACCCACATTTTAGAAAAATGGGTGTTACAGGACGTGCCGGGGACAGGGAGCTGCGGTCGTGACAGTTCTGGAGGAAAGCAGCAGGGGTCGGGTCGATGCAGATGGTGGTGGTGGTGCTGTTGATGATGTTGGCGATGGTGGTAGCTGTCACCGACGAGGGACGGCTAGGCAGCCACGGGCATCATTAAAATAAAATAAGATGTATAAGTAATTTAGAAACTCTTTCCATAATATAAATAAATCGATCATAGGTTGATCAATCTAATCTAGTAATTGACCAGACCATTTATTTCAAAAATAATATTCTGTCTGATTGTATAATATTCAAAATATTCTAAAATCAAAGATAAAATAAATATGATATTAGATCGACCAATTCTAGAAGTACATTTAAAATAACTAGTAAACGCTTTTGCCTCTCAAAAAATATATATAATTACTCTCTCAAACATAAAATATTTTTCATCCCGAAATATATATAATAATTAAAATACACAAGATTATCACTTCCCGGTTCTTTTATTTTAAAACTATTTTTTATAAAGAAATAATCCTAAATTATTATTCACCAAGTATCTGCGAAAATTATCTTCAAACACAAAAATAAGATTTGGGAAGAGGAGTTACAAATCTACCCACCTTAGAAATAAATTTGTCCTCGAATTTAGGAATGTCGAGTATAGCTAGTCTGAAGGAAAGGTAGGAACATGAATTTTAATAAGATCGATATTGACCGATAGGATAAAATCAAGGGTGACCAAAACTTGCTTAATAAGAATTTTGATCAAAAGAAATAGTGATCAAGTATTGACCACGGGAGGATGGAAGTAGAGAAGTACCTAGATATGGCTTGGTGCTGGAGTCTTAGGCTACGGTCTTCAATCAACAGGTCCTAAATGTTCAAGAAATCGATAACCCTAAGGACATTTCACTAATCGAAGACTCTACCCCCTTAGAAATTTCTTCTCGAAATTTTGAATGGCACAATTAGTCATGATCAAGAAATGATATGATCGCTGATCAAATGAATTAGGTCATGAATAAAATTAAAATTTTAATAAAAGATACTATGTGGCACGATTAGTTACCCTTGGAATTATATAGGCGTGATCAATGGTCAAAATTTTAGGCGGATGCTGAACATGGAAAAAAATCATTTAGATAAATTTAAGAAGTAGTCGCGATCAAGGCTACTCATGCAAGTCATCTAAGCATGATTAAAATTAAAAGTTAGCACGAGCATGAATATGAACAAAATTGTCATGATCATAGTAGAAATTTAGCTATTAGCAATAATTGAGTCATAGTATAGGCTCGATCAACTAGTTAAGCAAACTACTATTTAGGTACGATTATAGAATTGAAATTTAGGAAAACTTACGAGTTGACATGATCGAGGTATAATCAACCGTCTAGTCGTAATCAAAGGGTCGGGAAGAAAATCTAGTCGAATTTTTTTTGGCACGATCTGTCACTTACCAAACTGCTTGCACATGATCATAGATTCAAATATAAATATGGTGATAAATCTAGTAGAAGGATTTCAAAAGTAGGTTAAAAAGGTTACTAGGAAGGCAGACGGCGATATGATAATATTGATAAGGAGAATGAGGGGTTAAAGACTAAATCAAAATTTCAAGTGAATGCACGAAATTCGCAAACCATGAAATCAATAGTCATTTGCCAATAGGACGTGGTCTCTATAATATTTTGGGAACCACATGCATACATGAAGTCACTTTGCCGAGAATTTATGCCTCGCCAGTGTACACCTGGCTGCAGTAGACCTATGGTTTTAGTGACTCAAATACAATATGGTATCAAATATTTTATTGACTCTATCCAATTGACATAATAACTTAAGGATCAATAGGACAATTAAGACATAGTTTTAATAATGCTCGATCACCCACGCTCATTTGAAATTATTTCAACTTAGGGGTCATGCCACGCCAGTGCGCTGCTGGCTGCAGTGAACCCGCAGTCTCGATAATTCAAAAAAGTGACGACAGTGCGCTGCTGACTGTCATCGCAGGTCATCAAAATTGTTCCACTATATTCCCAAGGATATTAAGGGAGTTTAAAATATCATGCAAGTTGATAAAGATAGAAAAAGTGCAAATATCCGTTCTTCAAGTATAATATCAACTTCTTGAAAGAAAAATAATAATAGTAATTGATTAGGGAAGATATTGATCGAAGTCTAAATGAGTAAAAATTTTCTAATCCTTATTTCAAGGATATTCATTATTCAATGATCGAGAGGAAAGTATTGAGTCAAAACTAACTCGAGATTAAAACCCTTTTTTTTAGTGGGAAACTGCATAAAAATATAACATTTTCTTAGGTCCAAGGAAAAGAATATAAGTGATACGAACTTATGATATGGGATGTTTAGAGAAGACATACGATAAAGTGGTACAAATGATCATGATTAGGGAGAAAATGACCGAAGGCAAAAGAAATATAAACTTAGATTTATATTTCTCTAATATTCAAGATCGAGAGAAAATATGTATAAAGCACTATGTCTATCTACTTTGAATATTATTTACACAAGTATATATGTATAGCCTAAATAAACACCAAAAATTCCAAAAATCAATCTAAGAGAAGATTATCTATTTCTGAGTAAAGTATAAATTAAATAACAATAATACATATATTATATTCAATATATAATTTATAGAAATTATTCACGAGACTAAAAATGGACCACCTATATATGCATATCTATATATCGGCATGAAAGTCATCAATCGCTCTACATGACTACCAAGGTTTGGGTTGTGTTCGGACTAGTTAGGATAACTGGGTCTTCTAAAAGTCAATAATCTTAATAATAAATAATTAATTTATTCCTAGGGTTATGTCATGATTTGGTCTGGTTTTCATAATTAGTGCATACCTATAACTCGGCCTCCACTACCATGGCTAGAACACTAATCAAAGCATGCCATTGCACTATCCGTGCCATTACTTCTAGCCATTTAGCGCTCAAAAATTTAACCAAGACTAAGGCATTCTATAATAATAATTAATTAAATTAAATATCTAAAAATTCCAAAAATTATATCTTAATTCAATAAAATGAATAAATGCTATTTTCAAAATTTTGGGAAGATGCTATGAATCTATCCACCTTAGAAATACCGTCGAATCAAAATGCGATAGTGTATCCTTCTATGAAAGTCGTCTAGTGAGATCTATGTAGCAAACTTAATTACCCAAATGTCAAATTAAATTAGGGACTCCTAGTCCTAACCATTCTCTTAAAATTGATTTACTCCTAGTTGTGAATGAGCATTTTCTAGTCGTAGGCTCGCAGTAGTACGACTAATATGGTACTACCACGAGTTCGCACAATTTGTGAAAACTGACCTGCATGGGCTACCACAAAAACTTGCCACGACCCGCACCGCTTTTTCGGATACGAGATGTGTCCAAGCCAGCCTACGCCGCAGAGTCGGCGGTAGAACGCTGTCACGGCCAAGATGCTCAAAAATCACAAAATAACAACTTTATTGCTCATTCACATTTCTAAGATTTATTACAACAATTACAAGATTTATATTGGAAAGGAAATACAATATTCTTACACATTTAATGAAAATAATACCACTTCTATCTATTTCTAGGTTTATGTCTGCAAGTACACCCGTATCTCCCAAAGCTAAGCGAATCCACGGCTAACCTGAAAAATATTGGTTCCAGTCAGGAATGGAACAAGCACATAAACCGACGATAATACGAAAACACAATAGAATTTACAAGACATGAAAATAACATATGAGAGATGAAAACTAGAAAGTACTGATGACATTGCAGGGTGAAGAAGACAAGGAAAACAAATAAAATACAACTACCTATGTGATTTGAAATATCTGTTTCGACATGTGAACGGCTAGGAGTAAATCTGGCACCCTGCACGTGTCGTGTGCAGCTGCTATTCTCCATAAAAGACACAGGAGATAGTTCTGGGTAGTCCACATGTCTATTAAGATATTTTCCCTCCCGACTACTCCGTGTGACGAGCATGTCAACAAGCAGCAAGACATATGTATAAACTGAAATGTATAGACTACTATGAATCGAAAAGCAATCAGAAAGTGCATTGTCCTGATTTAGTTGTAATTGACGCGTGGCTTGATCCTACTAGCACAAAATAGTCGCAGATGTCATACTACACAAGGCAATCTCAATTGATAGGACAGACCATACCATTGAGTCCGGAATCGTCTGATTAGCCTAGGGTCGATACGACTAAGTCAGAAATTTACAAGGAACTAAGAATGCATGACTAGTCATGAATATGTTTCTCATAATCGAAGAAAAATTTGTTTAATAAATAGGAAATCCTATTAAGAAAATATATAAGAAAAATACTTGTAATCTATTTAGAAAATATTTATGATATTCGAAAAATGATTTTCTTAGTTAAAAATAATTTAGAGGAATACGTTCAAAAGTATAGTAAATCATTTTAGGCAAAATCCTTAATTTGTCAAAATATAATTTAAGTCAAAGCTATAGTTTAAATAGATGGAAAATAGTATAATAATATTTTTAAGAATTCTAAACCCAATTTTGAAAATAGAAATATGACCCAAGCCCAATCACACCAATATCTTCTTTTATAGACAAAAATAGTAAACTATAATAATAATTATTAATACAATATAAATATATATATACACTTGTAAATACATACTATATGTATATTACTATGCCCTTACATATATGGGCCAAATTTTTACTTATTTATATAACATCCAAAAACTCGGCCCATTAATAAACAAGAATCAAAATAAACGAAACCTAAAATTGGGCTAACTGTCTTGGCCCAAACAAAACCTGTAATTATATATAGATAAAGCCCAAACTAATATACGTAAAAATATCTGAATTGATTTTAATTTAGGCCTAAAACCCAGGCCCATAATCCAAACCAATAAACCATTAACCAAACTAACCCAACACTTCTGTTAGAATAACACAACAAAATAAGTAAAAAATAAGAAAAGAAAAAGGAAGGAGAGAGAATACAGAGAAAGAGGAAGAGGAAAAAATAAGAGAGGGAGAGTGAGAGCTTGCTCACTAGGGAACGACGGAGGAAAGTCACCGGACGACTACACCGGCGGAGGAGAGAGGACTCACTGGAGGTTCTCGAGGG
>JANAVB010004890.1:0-81281 GCA_029216955.1 Iris pallida
GCCATCTCTAATGGAGAGTCGTCTCCCTGCATGAATTTTCTCAAACATCTTCCGTCTGCTGCTATTTGAATAAAGTTCTTCCTCTTATACGAAAATTTTTGGTACCAATTTTGTCCCTCTTCTCATCCCATGTCTATTTCTTTTCTAAATAAAAACTCATTCCAAGCACTGAAGACAATGTGTCTTGCATATAGAAGAGGGACATAATTGGCACAGAAAAAACTAGAACAACATATTTGTCCAGCACATTGCTACCTACCCTACTTCGGTATGGTACTATCATTATGATTGAACAACATATATGTCCTGCATATTTAAGTTCGAATGTGCATTGATAAATGTGTTTGTAGAAATATTCATATAAATTACACATTTACCAATGTAATATTATGCGCCCTTAAAGAACATGTTAACCAAACCCTATATATTTTGGTTTTCAGTTATGTCGGTTCTACATGTCCAAAATCATAATCTGAATTGATAAACTGACTAATTCCCTACCTAAAATCAAAACTTGATCCAAAATTTCAAAACCGACTCGAATTCATTTTTTGATTTAGTCCGGATTGGTTATTGATTTTAAATTGTTAACTGTTCAACCCTACAAACTAGCACGAAAAAGAAATGTTGTCATCATAAAAATTAGGATATTTTTGGATCTTATAGTTATATAAACGATCATTTGGCAGTCAAACAAATAACCTAAGGGGAGTTTGGTATAAAGAAAAAAATTCTCAGACAAATATAGGGTAATATACCTATTTTCATGTTTTTTTAAGTGATAAAAATTTATTTTCGAAGTTTGTGAATACCCAGATAAATAATTTATCCACAAAATGTAGAAATCATATCCCTAAAGAATAAATGTGTATAATTTTGTCCATACCAAAAAATTGTTGTTCTTTTTTTTTCTTTTCTAATACTATTTTTTTTTCTCTTTTTTATCATTTTTTTTATTTTTTCATCTTTTAAGTTTCATCTTTTGTTTTTCAGTTTTTAATCTTTTTTATTTTTAAGTTTTTTTTTTATCTTCTTCTATTTTTAGAATGATTTTCTTTTTCATTTTTTAAGTTTTTGATTTGTTCAGTTTCTTTAGAATGATTTTCTTTTTATGTTTTTTTTTTCTTTTTTCATGTTTATTTTTTCTCAATTTTTATTATTATTATTATTATTATTATTATTATTATTATTATTATTATTATTATTTCGAAATTTGTTTTCAAAATTTTGATTTTCTTTAATATAAAACTCCGTAGCTCTAGAGTTCTGCTTTATATGCTCGTCAGCATTTTAGCGACGATGCCGTCCAATCCATCTTTGAACACTCTTTGAACACTCCCTATGTGATACCTATTAGAAAAATAATTTCTTTCTAATACAGATAAGTGCATTTGCTCTCAATTTTTATATGGACTTGTTGAACACAGAATCATACTTTTTTAGAAAAGAAAAGGATGAAACTATTTCAGATGGGTCCACCAAAGCAATGGCCCGAATTTTTTTTAAGGAAAAAAGAAGAAGGTTAAGGCTTAAATAAATGTTGCTTCCCATTGAATGGACGAGATCAAGTAAAGAGAGTCCCATTTTTCTTTTTTCTTTTTGCTCTCTTACATGACGAGATCAAGTAAGGATGAAATATGTCAGATGGGTCTACCAAAGCAATGGCCCGAATCAGACTACCAAGCAATAATACACGGCAGCTGGCAAATCCAAGCAAAGCCGTCTTTGACATGACCTCCTCCATTCTGATCTCCGCTGGAACCGGATAACAATACGACACCTAGAAGAGAGAATCCATAACTGAATATTCTGAAAACAAAACATATACTAGGCAATGACCACTACAAGAAATAAGTTTTCGTGACAAGTAATTTGTAAGAAGTATAAAAATTATCACTGAAATAAATATTTTTGTGACAAATAAATTATGTTGTCACTCATAATTTAATTATGTGACAACTATTGTTTATTGTCACAAAATTAAATTATTCAGTGACTCTATTTTTATTGGTCGTCACTAAATGCTGTCACATAAATAAATTTAAATTTTTTTACTTATGTCAAAGGCAAGTTGTGGTGACAAATGAAATACTTGTCACTTAAGATTTGCTTTTAGTTACAGAAAAAACAAAACCCTCACATAAAAGTATTAGTTACAAGATAAAATTTTATTCTTGTCACTTAAGATTTTCTTTTGGTTACCAAATTTTTTTACGTCACATAAACGTATTAGCCACGATTTTTTTTTCATTGTAACAAATAAATAAATTAAAATATTTAAATAAACAAAATATTTTGATTTCATTGCCAAAGACCTAGTCCTAATCGGTAATAAAAATAGCAAAAATTTAAGTCAGCATATTCTTATATATGGGAAAACAATTTATCCATAAATACAATCCGCCCCCCCCCCCCCCCCCCCCCTCCCTTCTTCCATCCCGCCAGTTTCCCACGGGAAATTAGGAACCCTAGCGCTATTCCCTCCCCCCTTTCTCCATGAAAGCATATCTCCCCCTCTTTCCAACGAAAAAAAATGATTTCCTCCTTTTTTTTCACGGAAGAACCGCGCCCACGCCATGCTATTAGAAACGGCAATGGCCTCCCCACAAAAACTCCCATCCCCCAAAAAATCGATTGAAGAAGAAGGTATGGCTTCTCCCTCACTTCTATATATAATTTTCTATCCTTAAATGGTGTTCAACCCTAAAATTCTTCCACTCAACCCATCTCTCCATCTTTCATCCCACGGTCGCAGTTGTCTTTCCCCAAACGAAGCCGAAAGCCGATCGAGGAGGACATATAGCCAGCACATCAGCCATCATCTTAGAGTTCTTAAGGTGCGCGTCTGAAATTTACCAATTGAGAAATTTTCTATTATTTTAGTGTTGAAATTTAACTAGTTTTACTTACAATATTTGAATGCGTCCTTGTGTTGTATATATATGATGAACTGTACAACACGACAAATTTGTTCTGTTGTTATATATGTTGTTGTGTTGTCGCCTCCATGTATATCAAAAAGACACCAACACATGCCAAGTGTTTGTATAAATGTCACTAAGAAATAAACTAATTTCTAAAATCCCAGCCGCAGACTGAGCATTTTCCATCTGTAAATACAAGCACCTAAGGCATCTTGTAAGCTTTATTAGTGTGGAAGTCTTTACTCGAACAGGCAAGCCAACCTACAGTAAATTATATGATCAAACATTAAAAATAGAAATAAGTTAAAATTAATCCAGTGTTTGTAAAATCGTGCTGCACTTAAAGCAAGTAATGAAGGTCATCAAAAATATATGTGGGCAAGTTGTTGACTTTAATGGAAAATAAGCAATTGGAATTTAATGGAAATAAGCAATTGGAATTTACATAATTTATAAAGAATTTTCAGTCCACCAGTCCTGTGAGAAGCTTAATTTATATATTTCATAAAGAAATTTCAAGCCACGAGTTCTGTAAGAAGAACATGAAGAAACACATACTCATATTTTGTTTGAGAGCAAGTATCATGAAAATCTCCCATTCTCATAGTTATTAACATGAATACAACTTGAGATATATCCATCTCATAAATCTTAGTACCAAACAGAAAGACTAGGTAACTAACATCCTCACATCACATAAATGTCGATCTAAATCAAGAGAAAGATACCAAGAAACAATTCAGGAATCAACACGAGAAGTCAAAATATCATGGTAAATCCAAGCAGCAACACTTGATGGATTTTGAAGCTTATCTACTGATGCATGGTATATCAAGAGAAAGATGGTTTTTGAAGCTTATCTACTGATGCATAACCCAATTTACAATTATTAGAACATGAGAAAGATGCCAAGAAACAATTCAGGAATCAACATGAGAAGTCAAAATATCATGGTAAATCCAAGCAGCAACACTTGATGGATTTTGAAGCTTATCTACTAATGCTTGTCTACTGATGCATGGTATATCAAGATATTGCGCCACTAATAAAAGTTTAGTCGGTAATAGAGTCTAGTGCCCTATTTTACATTTGTTTTTTACATTCAGATTTAATCACCAAAACACCAGGAGTTAGTTCCTCTTGATTACCACATTGGTTCTTCCTCATACAAGGAGTTGCGCCACTAACAGGATATATTAACTAATCAAAATCATTATCATTGCGGGAAGGTATATACAATCATATATCTCTCCACTTACACGAATAATTCACTACGCAGAAAAGATAGTTATAAGCAAGAAAAATAGTAATAAGAAAGATACATATGGCAGTGACTTTTTCATTTGAGAAAGATACATAGCAGATCTGTAGGGGAGTAGTGATTCTAGTATGATATATCGTGCTTCAATAGTAGGAAGGTATATACAATCATATATTAGATCTGTAGGGGAGTAGTGATTCTAGTATGAATATCGTGCTTCAATAGTAGGAGTCCGAGAGGAGTATATATAGCTGTACCTGATCAATTCTAGGTTGCTCTCCTGCACTTCACACATATACCCCCCTACTGTAGCACACTGATACTTAAGGCACAATGCTACACTCACCCATAAGTATATTACCTCTCTAATTCCTGCATACACAGGAAAACACTCTCGAACCTGTCACACTTAGGTAAGTGATGTTATCCCCCTTAACACTTGAGCACCACACCACAAAAGCTCGAACACACATGTTCCATTCCTGTTTCCAAGTGTATCAGTCTGTCACTGATACCAAACCCTAATACACCCAGGAAAGCACCAAAACAGTAAGGTGATTCCTTACTAAAGTCCCATGTACACACACTGATCAACACCATTCCCTTTCAAGTTTTTTTTGTCATGTTTTAGTAATAACTTATTTGTCCATATCCAACTTTATTTACATCCACTTAAATGTGTAAATTGATTTCAATATTTGGAAATATATAATATCACACCACTTGTACCTATATATGCAACATTAAACCCCTTGCCGGAGGAGGCCTTGGTCAAGGTGGCCTGTGGTCTTCTTGTCACAATAGATGACACATCTGCCACTGCTTTTCTTGCAGATTGGTCTTTCTCTTCAATCTTAACCTTGCCTTATATTTTTGCTTCTTGAGCTTTGCTAATTAAAATTGCATTCTTGTGACTTTTCTGTGCTTTGTATGACTGACGCTGTAAATTATTTGTTTCCTTTTCTATTATCAATCTTCTGCTCTCTTTTTTTCTTTCTGATATCCAGTCACTGATACGGTTTTATATCTCAATATGAGAGTTGGGGATTGGAAACTGAGTCTCAACGTATATTCACATTCTAGGGTGGCAGATGTGAATATGTCTTCACATGGCAAAGTTCATATAGTTTGGTTTGTAAATTTTTGGAACTTGGCGTGTAACCACGTGGCTTTTGTGGAGGTTACTAAAATAATTGAATATAATCATAGCCCTACCTGCATATTAGTTTTTAATATTTAACTGCACATACATTATGTCATTATCCTATTTGGCTGGGAATATACTAATCGACCTTTATCTGTACCAGCTATTGAGAACTCACTTTCACAATCAAGAACTTGGATCGACTCGCCAAAAGGTACCTAAATTAGAATTTATTGAATTATGCTGTACTTTAATAATGACATGAAGATCAAGGGCGGATCTATTAACAACCTAGAGGGACTGAAGCCCACTCTGGATTTTGGAAAAGTAAATTGAGTACAAGGATTATTTAAAATTTTGATAAAATATTTGGTCAGTTTGATGTCGTGGACCATGTATCTAATCAATCTAAAGCAAACTTTCAACCATTAGGCCACTTAATTGTTAATGATTAGTATTTTCCTACATTTTTAATCTTTGAGATTTCCATATTGAGAGGAGCCCCTCAGAGTAAAGCGTCTCGATCCACCCCTGATGAAGATTATCATCATGATATGACCACCACCTACATTTTACCAAATCTTTACTCTTTAGCCAAAAAACATCATTTTGAAGAATAGATATGTTTTTATAAATGTTAATTATATATGTTGAACGTTTTAAGAATTAAATTATTAGTCGATTCCATGATTATAAGTTCCTAACCCAGTGGTTCAATAATCAATAGATGCAACCTATCATTTCAAGCATTTCTCTTTAATTTTATAATATTACTACAAATACATATGTGTCAAGTCGTATGGTATACAAGTATCGACTTTGATATCAGGTAGTATGGTATTACTCATTACCTATTTCATTAGGTTCTGTTCATTGCCTATTCCTTCTGTTACCAATTTATCCATCACATCTATTGAGAGATCATCCATGTGTGCAAGTTCATCCTTTTCTGGAAGCAAATAAAATGTGGTTCCCATTCCTGGTTCTTTTAATTGGAAGGCAAGTAACAATATCGATGCTACATGATATTGTGATACTCCTCTAGTTAATGTATACCCCGAATAATACTTATACTCCAGTTTTTTAGAAATTGTCAATCGATGTACCGGGTAATCGTACTAGTATCTATGCTTCATAACTATGACAGTATATAAGGGCACCTCTTGAATTGTTGTATCCATAGAAGCTGTAGTATTTGAATCCAGAAAAAGTGGTTTCCCAGGTGTATAGAAGTCCATCATTGCTGCAAAATTTTAAGGTTTTAGGAAATCCTGGTCATTGACATGTTGACACTAATATACTAATTGTGTTTTTCAGAATCACGAGCATTCTTTGGATCAGATTTCATAACAGTTAGAAAATACGAGGAAGCATTCTATTTTTGAACATTTGTGTGCATAAAAGTATCTACTTTTTAGTTAAAACCTCTTATTTTTGGATATACTAGATTACTAAGCCAGAGGTGCAATATATGGTTTCTACAAGGTCATATTTTTCTAATCAACCAACTTCATTGAGAAAGATTATTTTTTTAGTATTAACGGTTAAAGAATGTATCATTAGATACATAATATGATATCCAAGCTCTATTCTTGTTTACTAATGAATATTATCCAATTGAAAGGATCTCTTAGTTTAATCCAGATACTCAACATGTTATTCAGTACGACCTATGTCACCATGTATTTACAGAAAATAACAATTTCTTAGTATTTAACATATAACTCTCAATTAATTGTATCATATTCTTTTATGAGATCAACTTTGAACAACATTTGCCCTTTCTTTTCCTGAAGTGATTTACTTATGTTTGTCTTTTACTTATTATAAAATGCAGAGGAACGATGATGAATAGAGTGGATAAAAAGTAATAACAGAGTGAGTACTGAATATAGAGAAGGGATTGCTGCATTTATTGGATTAGCATCAAGTCAAGAAGGAGTTAATGGAAGAATTAGGTGTCCTTATAATAAATGTAGGAACATCGAATTCAAACCTACAGTTGAAGTTAGGCTACACTCGTTAAAAAATGGATTTAATAAGATTGTGCATTTATTGGATTAGCATCAAGTCAAGAAGGAGTTAATGGAAGAATTAGGTGTCCTTGTAATAAATGTAGAACATCGAATTCAAACCTACAGTTGAAGTTAGGCTACACTTGTTAAAAAATGGATTTAATAAGAGTTACAACATGGATTCTTCATGGAGAAAAATTAAGTGACACAACAGAAACTTCCAATGTTAATTGTGAAGAGCATTTGAATGATGGAGTCCAAATGGATGATGTTGATGACTTAATTGGGCTAGTTCATGATGCATATGCCTTTGAGAATGTGAATTCTTCTCAAACGCATGAAGAAATGTTTGGTGAAACCCCGAATGACGAGGCTAGTAAGTTTTACAAGCTACTGAAATATGCTACCGTAGAACTTTATCCGAACTCTAAAATCTCCAAATTGTCTTTTATTGTGAAATTACTAAACTTGAAGACTCTTCACAATTTGACAGACAATGCAACAGATGCTATGTTAGACTTCTGCAAGGATATTCTACTTAGTAATGCTTTGGTTCCGAATTCTTATTATGAGGCACGCACCATTATTCGAGATTTATGTCTTGACTATAAAAAAATTGATGCTTGTAAGAATGACTGTGTGCTCTACCGGGAAGAACATAAAGATGCACAGTATTGTCCAGTTTTGGTTTATCTAGATGGAAGGTAGTTCGTCGTAAACGTAAAATTCTCATAAAATTTTGCGTTATTTTCCACTTAAAGGAAGATTGCAGAAGTTATTTATGTCAAAAAATACTGCAAAAGACATGAGATGGCATGATCAGAGACGAGTTGATGACGGGATATTAAGACATCCAGCAGATTCAATTGCGTGGAAATCATTTGATGAGCACCACAAGTCTTTTCTGAAGATCCAAGGAACGTACGGCTTGATTTAGCAAGTGATGGGTTCAACCTATAGGGAACATGAGCACTTCATATAGCATTTGGCAGGTCATATTAGTTCCATATAACTTACCTCCTTGGTTATGCATGAAGCAACCTTACTTCATGATGACACTTCTTATTCCGGGACGTACATGTCCTGGAAATGACATTGATGTCTACTTACAGCCTTTGATCAAAGGGTTACTTGAGCTTTGGGAGGTTGGGGTTAATACATATGATGCATATGCCCAACAGAATTTTCAACTACATGCTGCTGTATTGGGACCATTAATGATTTTCAGCATATGGTAACTTATCTGGATGTGACCAAAGGAAAACTAGCTTGTCCATGTTGTCATAAAGACACCGGCTCTTTTCAATCAGAAGCAAGCTGTGTTACATAGGCCACCATCGTTTCTTGCCAATTATCATCCTTGGAGACGTAATAGTGATCATTCAATGAGAAATTGAGGATCGGCTTGCACCTCAAATGTTGACAGGAGATGGAGTATTAGATCAATTATGCTTCTTTGAAGGCGTTATTTTTGGTAAAGGTCGAAAAAAAAGCACAATGATTCTAATAATGTTTTGCAATTGGAGAAAGAAGAGCATTTTCTTTCAGCTTCCTTATTGGAAAACTCTAATTACGTCATAATCTTGATGTTATGCATATTGAACGTAATGTTTCAGATAATGTGCTTGGAACTATAATGAACATGGCAGGAAAGACAAAAGACACAGTTAAGAGCCGTTATGATTTAGTGGACATGGGTATTAGAGAAACTCTTCATCCTCGTGTTGAAGGTAATAAGATAATACTACTGCAGCTTGCTATGTCTTACCGCCAAGTGCAAAAATTAAATTTTGCAACTTTTTGGCAACCATAAGAGTTCCTGATGGTTTCTCGTCAAACATATCAAGATGTGTCAATATTGGTGAGAAGAAAATTCATGGTTTGAAGTGTCATGACCACCACATATTTTTTCAGCGACTACTTCCACTTGCTATCAGGGGGTTACTCCAAAAGAGGTGTGTGAGCCATTGACTGAGCTAAGTAACTTTTTTAAGAACTTATGTTCAAAGTCATTACGACTTGTTGATCTAGAGCAACTTGAAGAGCAGATTCCTATAACACTATGCAAGTTGGAAACAATATTTCCACCGGCCTTTTTTGATGTGATGATCCACTTGCCAATTCACTTGGCAACTGAAGCTAAAATCGCTGGACTGTGCCTTATAGATGGATGTATCCAATTGAAAGGTAACACTTCTTGATATTATATCATTTTCAAATTTTATGGTTTGTTTTCTTTGTATAAATAAAAAAATTCATTTTATATAGGTATCTACGTACACATAAGAAATATGTCCGCAATAAAGCTCGTCCTGAAGGATCAATCGCTGAAGGATACATATTGGACGAGTGCTCTACATTTTGTGCAAGGTACCTTAATAGTGTGGAGACAAAACTTAATAAGGCACCAAGAAATGATGATGGTCGTATCTCGAATCATGGGCTATCAGTTTTTGCAAAATGTGGTTAACCAAAAGGAGCTTACGTCTTGTACGAGTTAAGTTTTAGGAATACGACCAAGCTCGTATGTATGTGCTACAAAATTGTGATGAAGCGTGGCCTTTTATTGAGTAAGTTATTGAACAATTTACTATATAATCTCGTTAACGGTCGAAGGAATTGTCGACTAAACAATTTGCTCATTTCAGGGAGCACAAAACTGAAATTTCAATGAATAGCTCAAGAAATGTATTGGATAGGCATAACAAAAGTTTCATTTATGGTTCTATCATCGTGTAAGTATTATGTTATCAACTATATATAGCAACGTTTCCTAAATTGTTGCCATCTATTAATTCACTCCTTTTATGCTAACAGGTATGAAAGCTACATGCAGATGGGCATGCAACAGATGAGCTCCTAAGTTTAGCAACTGGTCTTTAAGAATGACTCATCGATATACCACAAACATTGTCAATGGTTTTCGCTTTCATACGAAAGATCGTGCCACGGAGAGAACAAGTCAGAATAGTGAAGTTCTAGTAAAAGAGGATGATTCTTCCCCAGAAAAAGAGTATTATGGCGTCTTACAAGATATTTTTGAACTATCTTATGTAGGAGGATGTAAAGTGTTTCTCTTTATGTCATTGGTGGGATGTGGGACAACTTGGAAGGGGATATAAGATCGATAAATATGGCTACACAAGTGTTAATGTGCGTGGGTCTTAAATAGTAATGAACCTTTTGTATTAGCCTCTCAAGCTGAACAAGTATTTTACATCGAAGACAATGTTGCTAATGACGGGCTTGTTGTGGTTAAAACCACTCCTCGTGATCTTTATAATATGCCACCGCCACTTGAAAAGGAAGGAAATTCAAGTGATATTGATGATTCATCATCAGAAGACGATGCTTGCCAACAACAAGAATTTGAGCAAAACGTGTATCCTACTAAACCTGAAGACATAAATCCAATCCTTTCTAGAGATGATGTTGAGCCTGGAAGTTTTAACGTCAATATAGAGTCGAATGACTCTATAACGATGGATCTGAGGCGTTCATTGATGACAATTTAGAGGATGACCTTGGCGATGATGGATTTGATAGTGATTTTGATGATGAGTTTAACTCTAATGAGTAATTTTGTTATTTATTGTGAAGTTCAGAATTCAATGTTATATATGAGTAATTTTGTTATTTATTGTGAATTTCAAATTCCATTATATATGAGTAATTTTGTTATTTATTGTGATGTTCAGATTTCCATTGTTATTCCATTACAGTCTTGATACACACTGAAATCTATGCAAAATATAACTTAAAAATTCAAATTGGTATTAAATCCTCCAAACTGAGCTAATTCTAATTATCTCTGCCACACCATTCTACTGAGTATAGGCACATGAGCATGAACATTTTCCTTCTCAAAATTTTTTTGATCTCTCCTTCAAAATGAATTTTTGTATTGCCAAAACAAAAGATTTTGACCAATTTCAGTTTGAGTAAAAATTTCACTAGAAACTTAGAATTTGAGTAAAAATTGTGAAGGAATTTGCACTTGATACCATGTTGAGAAGTTGGCTCAACCCAATAACTTAATCATTAATGATGAAAGACTTGCGTGTATATAGGCAACGGGTACCCCTTGAGTCTATCCGATATGGGATTAACCATAAGAGCAAAACAGGACATACAAAGTTTTACAAACACAATCAATACTAATCAATACTATCATCTACAACATTAATGTCGGATAAGAGTATATCATCAACATAGACCATCAATATGACAATCCCAAACTCGATATTTCAAACAAGGAATGATTTTACAATTGTGACGAAAGCCCACTTATATAACCACTCGATTAAATTTTCAACTAAGCACATTGACTACTTGAGACCATAAATCGCCTATATATTAGCTTGCAGACTCAATTCTCCCCCCAACAACAAATCAGGAGGTTGCTCCATGTAAATTCCTTCGAAAAGATCACCATTTAAGAAAGAATTATTAACGATAAGATGAAACATAGGCCAAACCTTGTAGACTGAAAGGGAGAAGAGGACTTGATAATGATGAATGTTTAATCCAAATCTTGCAGGTTCAAAGACTATATTCTATAATTTAATATATGGACAAGTTTGATAGGAACAATCTCCAGCCCCAGCTAAACCATACAGTAACAAGAAACAAACACTATCGAAAAATATCATCAAGATAGAACTGGAAATCAATACGAACTAGACCTACAAGTCATCCAAAACTGTAGGGTTATTGCACCCAACAATTCCTAGCTGCTTCAACAATATTTTACAAGTAGACTTTCAATAGAAATTATACTCTCCATGCAAGTCATCCCAGAAGAAGAAAGGAAAAAAGAACATAAAATCACCCACCCAGGCTTCTTGGCAATTGCAGCTGCTATTTTAATATTTTCTTCATCTGGTGATCCCTCATCTTCTCCATAATGCTCTATCAGAGAATGAATGCAGATAAAATATCACTTTTCAACCATAGTTATCGGGATCCCCCTAATACCCTAGAATATTGCTCTCAATCCTGTGACACCAAATGGGCAGTTTTCCAAGTGGATCGGGAAAAGTGACGAGTCGGCAATCTAAATATTACAAGATGCAATTCAAAAATATTAATCAAATGGTAATAGAAAGGGCAATAATATCAATTAATTGTCAAAATGAAGCATAAAAGAGTAGGCTATTGTAGGATTCAGCATGAATGCTTCCATAGCAGACATAAATATATAAACATGCAAACAAATCACTCTTAAACGAACCAAAGCATCTTGTTAAGCCTATCGACACCCCTACGAAAAAATAGGGTTAGTAGCATACATTGTAGCCATTCTACATATCAATGCAAACCCTGACCAGGTATTTATGAGCCCAACACCACAGTTATGATTGATGATTTCTTGTAAAAAAAACTAGCTATTTTTTCTTGGCAAAGGTAACAAAGATCTCCTTATGGTATGGCACTTGAAATTCAGTTTGACTAATTTTTCCACTCAAATTTTTACTCAAATTCATTAAAAATTTCAATTTTTACTCAACTTCTCAACATGGGGCTTTCAACAATTTTTACCTGTATGTATATGTAAATTAGATAATAGTTATTGACATTAGATACACTCATGTATTCTTCATCTTGATCTTGGCCTATCTTGTATCACGTCAAGAGTATGGGTATGCACTTCTGTAAGCCTAGTCTGCCAATTGTTTGTAAGCCATGTCTGTACTCTTGGGATCAATAGGCAATCATGACACTCTTGTACTTCTCTCTATTTAGATACATGCTTGGTGAAACCTTTACCTTAATTTTTGAGAGTAAGCTATGTTGAGTGTCCATGTGGTGTCTAGAACATATTCCATGTTGAGTGTCCATGTGGTAAGTTATGATACAATTTCTGGAAAGTAGCTGAGTGTCCAGGTGGTGTTTGTACATATTCCATATTGAGTGTCCATGTGTAAATTATGGTACATACCCTATATTGACTGCTGAATCTGTGCAGGTACAAAACACATACCTGAGAGCTGTATTATGCTCTATATTCCCAGTTGGGATCTTTCTTCGTCTTAAGGCCCCAAGCTATCTAGTTTACATATGATACTATGGGTGCTTTCTTCGTCTCGAGGCCCCAAGCTTTTCTTAAAACTGGTAGTATTGAATATAGGACTGTGCCTTTTTTGCTTAAAACTGGTAGCATATATATTGAATATAGGTTGCACTACACAATATCATATAATCAGTCGTGTATGATTAGAGTTGACCCATGTATAAGTATATTTTAATATTATATATGATTCACTTGACAGTTAACAAGCATTCAGTAAGTTGTTGATATTGTCACTACTTTTTGTTTCCCAATGGCTAAACCAATTGTCATAATGCACACAGGGTACTTGTCATGCCTTTACGATTAGAACCTGCTTTCAACAATTTTTACCTGTATGTATATGTAAATTAGATAATAGTTATTGACATTAGATACACTCATATATTCTTCTCTTGATCTTGGCCCGTATCTTGTATCACGTCAAGAGTGTATGGGTATGCACCTTCTGTAAGCCTAGTCAGCCAATTGTTTGTAAGCCATGTCTGTACTCTTGGGATCAATAGGCAATTATGACACTTTTGTACTTCTCTCTATTTAGATACATGACTTGGTGAAACCATTACCTTAATTTTTGGAGAGTAAGCTATTGAGTGTCCATTGGTGTCTAGAACAAATTCCATGTTGAGTATCCATGTGGTAAGTTATGATACAATTTTGGAAAGTAGCTGAGTGTCCAGGTGGTGTTTGATACATATTCCATGTTGAGTGTCCATGTGGTAAATTATGGTACATACCCTATATTTGTTGCTGAATCTGTGCAGGTACAAAACACATATCTGAGAGCTGTATTATGCTCTATATTCCCAGTTGGGAGCTTTCTTCGTCTTGAGGCCCCAAGCTATCTAGTTTACATATGATACTATGGGAGCTTTCTTCGTCTTGAGGCCCCAAGCTTTTCTCAAAACTGGTAGTTATGAGCGAGTGACTCTACTCTTGGGATCAATAGGCAGTTATGACGCTCTTATACTTCTCTATTTAAATACATGACTTGGTGAAACCATTACCATAATTATCTAAATTGTAATGTTAGTCTTCTTTCAATTATATGAAAATAGCACAGATTTATTACCTATTTCTTATAAACTATGCATTTGTTCAAATTATTTATCTTTTTGTTGTACTCATTTGTATCTTGATCGATGCAATCTTTTAGATTTATTTCTAGTTAATTCTTTTTTCAGGTCTCATATGTTTTGTTCTTGTATGTACCAACATTAATAAACCTGCGACCATTTTCTCAGGTCTCATATGCATTGCCTATCGGTGCAACATAATATATTGCAAGTTTACTGTCGCTGTTTTCTTTTCTTTAGCAAATGCTTATATTTCAAATATATCAAGCATTCACCGGACGGTCCAGACCTCATCATCATTCAGTCCTCCTTAGAATGATAACCCTTAAATATTAAGATCATGTTTTCTAGCCAGACTAACAATTCAAAGAGAGGTGGAAAATATAGTTCTTTCATAGTTGCTTTCTTCCTAAGCAGATAATGGTTCGTTGTCGAGGTGGACGAACGGGTAGAGTTACACGAGGTGGACAAAATGGTATAGAGTATGAATTTCATAGTTCTTTTGTTATGGATTTCAGATTTCTTTTCTCTAAGCATAATATTTTTTCCAGACGAATGCACATCTCCATATCGTAACACAGAGCCTACAAATATACATTCGCAGCCACAACAAAGGAGAGACCCTGAGCCAAGCAATTATGAAAATAGAAGAGCTGAAGATCAACTAATCCAAGTTCCATTGTTGCTAAACAGAGAACCTCAGCCAATACAAAGCCCTCATTCTAGTACTCCTAGTACTGCCGGTATTTATAATAAAGTACTTTTGAACTTTATATTGTGTGTGTTTTAATATGCTAATTTATATAATGTATTGATCTTTACAGCATCCTGCAATAACATCCGAAAGGCTGTAAGAGGAAAATACAAATGTTTGAATTTAGATTTAAAAACCAAATCTGGAAAATTAGAAATTGTTATGCCTGATGATATTCAAAGAGCGGTTGGAAACAATTCAAGAGATGTAGTTAATTTTTGTGGGTATAGTTAGAAGTTTGGCCCCTTTGTTTATGGAAAAAGAGGGAAAATTGGTGGATGCCAAGTGGGTGGATATTGTAAGTGTTGTAGGGGAACAAATGTGGATCCAAGTGAAGGTAACATATTGTTTATATATATGTATTTTCATTAATGTTCTAGAAATATAAATAAGTGAATTTTTCTATTTTTTGGCTTTTATTAGGAGAAGTTCACAGTTGCAGAATGCAAACAACACAGATTTCAAGCTTTTGTTATAGACACTATGCGACGCTTGTATAGAATTTGGAAGCATAGACTATATGAGCATTATAAAAGGTTTCAGACAGATGAGGAAAGGCTAGAAAATGTTCCTAAGGATGTAAAGGGTGAAGATTGGAAGCTTTTGATAGAGTATTTTGGCTCAGATAATTTTCAGGTATGTATTGGAATGTTTACTTTTTTAAAAGGCATATTTTTGTTCATTAATAATACATTCTTGGAACTATTAATTGTTGTTTAAAAATTGACTTGCAGTTTGAAGTGGTTTTGTATTGCCCTTTACTTATCGTTAATACACCATTAATTGTTTGCAGAAAATTAGTCAAAGAAATGCAACAAACAGAGCGAAGCTTGTGACCAAACATACTTGTGGTACAAGATCTTTTGCAGAAGTGGAGGAGTCAATGGTAAATATATTTGTCCTTTTTGTCAAGTTTTTAGTCATTTTATCTAGTTGAATTTTAAATGTCTCGGGTTGTGGCAGAGAGATCTGATCTCTGGTGAGAAGCCACCACCGGATGAGATTTGCTTAAACAACATACCAAGAAAGATAAAGAAGGAGAATTACAGTGGTCTGATCCGATATCCAAAGAAGTTCACGTACGTACCCATATGTTATCTTAATATTGTTTTATATGTGTTAAACATTCTTAGTGACTGATTGTAATTCATATGTAGGAAAAACTTCATGATCTTGTCATTCAACAAGAATAAGCTGAACCTGAATCTCAACTTACACATGATGAGATGTTGCTACAAGTTCTTGGTCAGAAGTCTGGTTATTTTCGGGGTAAAGGAGCCGAAAAATACCACCAACAAAAAGGACAAGATATCTAGATAACATGCAAGAAGAAGTACAAAGGGCTATTGATTGGCTAGAGAATCCATGATTGAAAGTGTGAAGGTTGATGTGATGAAGAATTTGCAAAAAATGAGAGCAAATGTTAGTGATGAACTGAGAGCTGAAATTAGAAAAACTATGGAAGACGAACTTAGGAATGATCTTACGATGCAGATTCAAAATCAATTTAATGCTATGTTCCAAGCACGAATGGCTGCCTTTTTATGCTCTTCATCACAGTCTGCAGATATTTCAGTGCATACGAATATAAGAGCTATAAATTTGGTAAGTGTTTGAAATCAAGATATCTTATATTTCCATGTCTTGTTTAAATATAGAACACAAGTTACTCGGTTTGAATTTGTGTCATATCTGACACTATGGCTGATGTAGAATTTGTTGTACTCTAGGGTCTTTGTGTTGGTACATACTTAATATTTGCTTCTGGTCTTTGCAATAATGTTTGCCCATGATTCTTGCTTTTGGTGAGGACAATGCTTTCATGGACTGATGGAATTGGTAGGGAAAAAAAATCATACCTTGATATGATGGACTTGGTAAACTAGAATTGATACGATGGATTGAACTTCACAGATACTTTTTTTTCCTTCTTTAATGTTTAGTTTATTTCTAGTTTGCCATGTTCAGTTGTCATTCACTTTTGGCCATGAAATCATCACACAGTAAAATAGAGATTTGAAGTTCATTTTCGAAAAGTTCTTAGAATGATAATGAGACTTGGTTGTAAGGACTAGAGTTTAATAGTATGGTTTACCACCACATACATTTTACATGAACCCTCTTGCCACTTGTTACGAGAATCTTGATGAACTCACTTGCTAGTTCTTTCTTGATTTATAATTAGAACATCATGTTTGATTGGTAGCTAGAACTTACATAATTATAGGTTTGGAACAACTTGTGTTACTTGTAGTTTGATATATCATGTGTTACTAGTAGCTTTGCAGAACTTGCATGATTGTAGCTCGGTACATCTTATCTGACTTGTATTTTATAGACACATTTTTTCTTGTATATATTTGTGTAATATTCTAATAATGGTTTCTTTATTAATTTATGCAGGTAATTAAAGATTGATCATCATGCCAGGGGCCACATATGCAATCATCTATTATATATAGGTTACTCTATGTTTTATGTATCAACTAGTTTGGATACTTTTGTTTATGTTAAAAGTACTGAATATTACTCATGTTATAGAGATTGATATAATTGCTTTTCATGTTGCTGTTGTTGTCTTTAAGAATTTGTGAAGAATAGTTCTGATTTACGAGTGTTTCATCAGAATTGTGTGTTTTTTGTTTCAACGGTACACTTAATGATAATAAAAATAATACTCACTTGTGATGATTTTTGGTCACCAAAAATATAAAGTATACTACGGTGACAACATTAACCTTCACTACACACAAAATAAGTTTAGTGACAACAATAGAAGTGTTATTGTATGTGTTCACAGTGACCGTATGTACTTGTCACTAAACATGTATGTACACACTACAGTGACGACATTTACTTGTTACTAAACATATATGTTTACAGTGATAATTAAAAGAGCGTAACTCCAAGTGTTTATTGTGACAAACAACCTTGTTACTAAACATATAAGTTTACAGTCACAACAATATTATCGTTACTGAAATTATTTTGTGATGTCATACGCCGTCACAAAAATATTTTTTTATTTTTGGCTAAAAAATTATATTTATTTTTAGTTACAATAAATGCAATTTGTGACAATGCCATGCGTCACTTATATATTTATAGTGATGAGCTTTGTTGTCACAGAAAATATACGATCAGTGACGGCATGTGCTTGTTACAGTTGAAAACTTTCTGTGACGTATATTTAGTTGTCACTTTTTCTTTTAGCTACGGAGGTATATGCAACGAAACTAAGTCGTCCTGTATTTGTCACAGAAAATATATGTGACGAGTTTCACAACTTCTGTGACAACTTTTTATGTCACATAAATCATGTTTTCTTGTAGTGTTCTACGAAAGAAAAAAAAACAAAAAATTGCATATACAGCCATAAAATTGGTTGAAAGTACTCAAAGCATAGATGTTTGCAAAATTACACAGAAAGACACAAAACGTTCTTTAAAAGGGCGTATTAAAACTTGTTAATGGGTGTTGGAAAAAAATAGATAAATGGGTGTTGGAAAAAAATAGTTCTTCATATTAACTGTGAAGGTAAATGGGTGTTGGAAAAAATAAGACATTTTTCGTCTTTGTGTGAGATGAGAATAAACAGAAAAAGGAAGAGAAGAAAACAAGAAAAATTGCACACACAAAAGATTTATCGAGTTTCATCTCAATTTGAGCCTACGTCCTCCGCCTCCCTTCTTCGCCGTTTTTACTATAATCAAATGAAAAATTACAAAGGGTCTTCTCTTAATTTGGTACAACTTAAGTTGATGATCATTTTCTCTCACAAACTCACTTGAGGTGAATTACAAGTTGTGTGGTTGTGTTGTTGTTTCAACCTTCACCATCTTCTACTATTTATAGAGAGGATATGCCTCTTGGGTACAACACATTTAGTGCATGGAGAAGACCAAAAAAATAGTTCATTCTTCCTTTTTTCAAGGTTCGTTTCTCCTTCTCCAATGTTTGTTGCATGGAGAAAGGTAATACATCAATATTGCATGCATGTAGTCATCGTGGGGATGGACCCCATTCCCATCAATGGAAGAATGATCAAAATCACTCACCATTTGACGAATTGCCTTCAATCCGATCATAAAGACTCAGAAAGATTCTTCTGCATGAATCCAAGTCCAACAGGTCCTTCGAGCCAACAAACAATCCCAAATGCATCGATCGGAGAAGAATATTGTTGGAGTGGATGGAATTCCCAACCTATATGAAAATACCCCATAGTCGGATTGGGTATTCCTATATAATAGAAATATTCCAATATATTTGAATTGGGTATTTCCATATATAATATGAATATCTAAAAAGAGTTGGATTGAGTATTTCTATACATATTAGGAATATATCATGATTTAGATTGAGTATTCCTACATATAGTAGAATACCTCAATTAGTTGTGGGTTTGAGGCTATATATACTAGGTGTTTCTTCACCATAAAATATATCTCAAAAAAGAGAGGAGCAATAGTGCTTTACAACTTTTGAGAGAGAGAAATGATTAAAGACGATTGTAAATGAGAGATTGTTTCGAATAATTTTTTAATATCTCTTGTTCTTCGGAGTCTACAATTAAATTTTCTTCTTTCAAGTGAGTTGTGATGATTCGCTTGGATCTGAAGGAGCTTGTAGAGGGTGTATTCTCTTTATTCTATTAGTGGAGGTTCTTCAGGGTTGGACTCTATTGTCCCGTAGTTTTTCCCATTTGGGTTTCTACTTCAAAAAATTTTGTGTCTACGATTTGTGTTTGGCATTTTTGGTTTGTGTGCTTTTGCTCAGTTCTCTTGCAAGACTCCCTGGTTTGGAGGAACGATTTTCGTGCTTCGTTCCCAACGGAGTGATATCAGAGCTTTAGGTTCAGAAAAGTGTCAAGAGTTGACAGTCAAACCAGGAAGCAGAGATGGACGTGAAGTCGATCCTTATGTAAACCTGAACAGTACCAACTATCACTACCGGAGGAGCAAGAAGAAGGATTTGCTATTTGTCAAGAAGTTGCATCTGCCGGTATTTGCTTCCGAGAGGTCCAATGGTAAATTCGAAGAGGACTGGAATTTAGAGCATATACAGGTGTGTGGGTACATAAGGCAATTCGTTGACGAGAATGTGTATAATCACGTTGCCAGTATTGAGCATGCGAGGACACTGCGGGATAAGTTGGAATCCTTGTATGCTAAAAAGACTAGGATAAAGAAGTTGTTCCTGATCCGATGATAATGGGTATGCGGTACAAAGATGGTGCATCCATTACGGATCACTTGAGTGAGTTACAGGGCGTTGTTGACCAGCTATCCTTGATAGGAGTCAAATTCGACGACGAGGTTCAGGAACTTTGGTTGTTATATACATTGCCAGACTTATGGGAGACCGTACGAGTATCTATGATCGCTTCTACTCCAGAAAGAGTGGTTAGTATGGAGTTTCCAAGAGCAGGGTATTGAGTGAAGAGATGCGGAGACGTTCTCAGGCACTTTATCCATATCCCACTCAGAGGCGCTAGTTTCGAGAGCCGCAGAAGGGGCAAAAGCAGGGATCCAGATAGTGGCAGAGACAAGAGCATGGGCAAGTCCAAGGGTCAATACGAGGAGTGTTATCATTATGGCAAGAAGGGCCACATCAAGCGGAACTATTTTACTTGGAAGAGAGAAGAAGGGCGACAAGGGAAAGCAAAGTGAGAACACTACAACGACGACCTCGGCACATGGAGGCGATGTGATCGTCGTAGGTGATAAGGTTGTTATGAACCTCGCATGCGATAACAATTCTTGGCTGGTGGACTCGGGTGCTTCAGCGCACATATCTCACAATAGGGCACTATTTCCACTTATACGACATGTGACTGTGGATGTTAAAGATGGACAATGGAGAAGTGTCGAAGGTGGTTACCATTAGAGATGGGCATGAGGACGAAGACGGGTACAGTTCTTATTCTCAAAGATGTCCGTCATATCCCTGATATCCGTTTCAACCTGGTGTCGGTTGGAAGGTTGGATGACGAGGGCTTCTTCAATCTCTTCGGAAATGGTCAGTGGAAGCTTTCCAGAGGTTCGATGGTGATTGGCAGAGAAAGCAAGAACTCTGGACTCTACTATATGGAGGGGAGCACACAGGGGACACAGGAGGTAAACGCACTCCATGATGCATCTATCGAGTTGTAGCACAGGAGGCTCAGCCATATCAGCAAAAAGGATGAGCTACTGGTGAACATGAAGGTGATTATAGGGCTAAAGTCTATAAAATTGGAGAAATGCATGCCCGTTTGGCGGAAAGTAAAATAGGGTGTCTTTCCAAAGTCACCCAAGTTCGAGGAAACCGATGTTGCTCGAGTTGATTCACTCGGATGTCTGCAGTTCTATGAAAGTAAAATCCATTGGCGGTGCTTCTTATTTTGTGACGTTTATTGATGATTGTCCCAGGAAGATTTGGGTCTATGTCTTAAAGACCAAGGACCAGGGTGTTGCCTACTTTCAAAGAGTTTTCAGGCCTCTGTTGAATAGAAGATGTGCAAGATCCTACTATGTGTTCGGTCAGACAATGGCGGTGTTACATTGGTCCCTTTGATGCTTATTAGAGAGCAAGGGATACGATACCAGAAGACTCCGCCCAAGACACACTCAGCTCAATTGTGTAGTAGAGTGAATGAACAGGACACTGATGGAGATGACATGGTATTTGCTATCAAAGGCAACTTAGGGCAGTTACTGGGGTGAGACTCTTTACACTGCTGCTTATACTATAAATTTATCTCCTAGTAATCCTTTTAAGGTGATGTGCCTGACAAAGTATGGTAAGCAAAGAGCCATCATACAATTACCTGTGAGTGTTTGGTTGTAAGGCCATCGTACATGTACCGAAGGACGAGAGATCCAAACTTGAGCCGAAGATGAGACAGTACATCTTTGTCGGCTACGGTCGGATGAGTTTGGCTATAGACTCTACGACCCTGTAGAAATCTCTATAGAAGCAGGAAAGTGGTATTCGTTGAGGATCAGACCATAACCAACACTCAGGATTCCAAGATGCCTTCTGAGGCTGAAGAAATGCCTGAATTAGAGTCATTTTGTTTCAAGCAGTTCCTAGAGGATATCGCAGAGGATCTAGTTATGGAAGAGCCAGTACATGAGTTGCTCCTAACCTTGATCATCAGCCTGCTGATGGTGGTCAGGATAATCCTCAAGAGGATGAGCATACTAGAGAGGTAGTTTCTGAAGTGGAGGAGGCTATTGATATACAACCAACACCAGTGGTTCCGTTAAGGAGGAGCGATAGTGAGCGTCGACCATCTACGAGATACTCACCAAATGAGTATGTTATACTAACTGACGGGGGAGAGCCCAAAAGTTTTACAGAGGCTATGGACGACGAATATAGGCAGGAGCGGATGGAGGCTGTACAGGAGAAGATGAGTTTCTTATATGCCAACTCCACTTATGATCTGGTGCGGTTGCCAAATGGTAAGAAGCCTTTAAAAAATCGATGGGTGTTCAAAGTAAAGCAGACAGATGATGATACTCGCCCTCGATACAAAGTAAGGCTAGTAGTTAAAAGCTACGGTCAGTGGAAGGACATAGATTATGATGAGATCTTTTTGTCAGTTGTCAAACAGTAGTCTATTCGGTGGTGCTAGCATTGGCAGCAGTTTCGACTTAGAGGTCGAGCAGATGGACGTGAAGACGGTATTCCTCCGTGGTGATCTTGAGGAGGAGTTGTACATGGAGCAGTCAGAGAGATTTTGTGAGAAGGCACTACTAAAAATGGTTAACAATGACGGCCAAATATGCTAAATAATGACATTTGTCTGGCCGTCATCTACGAAGGTGTCATCTTTATTATGAAAAAACAATGACATCTCGACACCATCATCTTTATCTATAAAAATAATTTGTATGTGTCATCTTTATTTATATAAGATGACTTCTATGTGTTATCTTTATTTATAAAAGATGACTTTTTCGTGAGAAGACAATATGACAGCTCAACACACGTCATCTTTCTTTATAAAAGATGACTTTATGTGTCATTTATTTACAAAAGATGTCAACGTACGTCATCATTATTTATAAAAGATGACTTTTATGCGTCATGCTTATTTACAAAATATGACTTCTATACGTCATATTATTTAGAAGAAATGACTTTTATGTGTCATCTTTATGTAGAAAAGAGCTCAACACATGTCGTCTTTACTACCAAAATATGTCAAATTAGCGACGAGATTAGCGACTCCAATTAAAAATGTCGCTATGTTTGTGTATTTAGCGACATATGAAAATGACATCACTGAACGTCACTATCAGCGATGTTTAGCGACTAATAGCGACTAGAATTATGGTTTGGAAAGAACAAGTCACGATTTAGTCGCAAAATATCGCTAATTATTTTATTCAGCAACATTTTATGACATTTAATCAAGTACGTCGCTATCCTATTAGTGAACAGCGATGTCTAGCGACGTCTCTCTCAGACTTGCTAAAAACTTTCATATAGGGTTTTGGAAACCCGATCGATTTTATTTTATTTTACTCAAATTTTCGAACTCCCGCCTCGAGCCACAAATCTCTCTCTCCTCCCCTCTCGCCTCCGGCGAGGCCTCCCCCCTGACAAGCTCCTCCCCTCCGGCGACCCCCTTTCCCCTCCTCCCCTGCCCCTGCGACCCCCCTCGCCCCCTGGTGACCTCTTCGTCGCTCCTCCACCGCCGACCCCCTCGTCTCCTGCTCCGCTCCGGCGACCCCAACCCGACCCCATCCAGGTATACCTAACCCTAACCCTATCTCCCACTAACATGACACAATGTAACACCCACTTTTCCAAATAAGGGTAATTTTGAACTTTTGTTATTTTAGTCTTTTAATATTGAGATTTAAATCATGTTATAATTTTTGGTAATTTTTAATTCTTTTAAAACTATTTAAATTTATAAATTATGATTTTGGTGTTCTGCTAGTGTAACCCTAGAGACTACTTGACCTAGAGCCTAACCATGTGATTAGGGTGATTATTTCTACATTTTTGCCTAAGGGTATTTTGGTCATTTTTGACTTTAAATGAAAAATAAATTTTGATTGATTATTATTGTGCTAATCTTTTTGTTAGAGACTAACCTAGTTTTAACCTAACCTAGATGTTAGTCATGACCATAGAGGCTTAGTTAGATGGTTAGAAACTTAATAACTAAGTTAGAGAATATCTAGATGTTTGTAAGTTAGATATTTTATTAGCTTTAGCCTAGAATTAGCTTGGGCCTTAAGTTGAGACTTTGAATTGATTGCTAGGGAGCCCATATCCTTTCTCCATGCCCAAACCCTAACCCTAACCTATTTGTGGTCGGCCATGAGCAGCCCATAGGGAGACCCCAACCCTTTTATAACGTCTCTTAGTGTTCACTTGCCTCTTTTAGAAATCCCCCTTTAGAAACCCTAATAGTTCTTCCCCAAATCATCAAATCTAACCATTCCTCCACCAAATTGATCTCACTCACTTGCATTGGTGGTCATTTCTGGAGTAGAGACTGAAGGGAGCTTGCTTGCTAGGTTTGGAGCTCACTTGGCCATTGGAGGAGGACTTCTCATTTTGGGGCTTTTTGATTGAGATCTCTCAACAGGTAAAATCTCTCAAATTGATTCAAATCTTCATTTTCTTTCCATAGAAGCATCCATCTAGGTGTCCCCTAGCTGTAAAGTAAGTTTGGTAGGAATTGTTATTGGTTTGGTGTCCGTATCGGACACGTATCAGTGTCCTTGCATATGTGTTTGATGAAATACCTCAAAGGGGGTTTTTGTTTATATTTTTGAAATATATTTCAATAGGATTGTAGCCCTACATCTATGTTTTCATTTCCCCATGCACTGAGCATCATGTCGTGTCATTTTTGTGTCCCAATTTGGACAGGACACGCCGTACGAGCCCTCGCACGTGTGTCCTGCTACTCGATTGCGATTCCAGACACGACATGCAATTTGGACACGTGCCACTTGGCACAGAGGTAGGGGCAACCTCTGACAAACCCCCCTTGAGTTTCGTGTTGCCTCGTGTCGTATCGAAGGAGTTCTCGCACGTGCACTGGTTTCGCACCACACTGTTGCGCGCAAAAACTCCCTACTGATACGCGTCTCGTGTCGAGACACGACACGACGTAGACACAAAACTAAGTGTCGATCGTGTAGCCCTATGCCTGGGCTACACATGGGTGTGTCAACGTGGCGTGGGGTGGCCTGTGTCGTGTCTACGAGGACACGAACCTACCGTATGATACTGTGCAGCACGCTCTGTGTCTGTGTGTGCTTGATTCGTGTCCAGTTTGTGGACACGAATCAACCCTCAGATACACGTAATTACATGTGTATCACTTTGGCACAATTAATTTGACATTTTAATTGGTTTTCGTATGTTGATTTGGGTTTTCCATTCGAACTAGATACAATGTTTACAGAGTTCACATTTTGGGTTTTCAATTTATTTAATCCCTTTTTTATTGTTAATGTGTTCAATTATAACTGAGATAACATGTTGGGATGTCTGGGATTCATGTTGGGTCAGTTTGTGCATTTTTCCTTCAATTCGAGACCATTTTCTATGTATTCTTATATTGAACAAGTATATACATATGTAAATGTATATATTTAACTAAAACTTATGTGATAACCTGAGAACTGAAACCCTTGATGTCCAGTATGTTATCCCCTCTAAACATATGTATACACCATTACACTCTTTGATAACACACACCTATTCACTACCTGGCACCTCTAAAGTTCCCGATGACACTATACATTGCATTGACACATTAACTACTTGACACTTAGACACCATGTTTACATTAACCCCCATACTACATGCTACTGCTACACTACATCATTGACACCTTGATGCCACTAGTTCACATTGATACCTTATACTCTTTTTACTATGTATGTTGCCCCCCTTTTACAAGTTCACCTTGATGCCACTAGTTCACATTGACACCTTATACTGCCATGTTCATGCATTTGTTGACACTACACCCTCTTTTTTACACTTTACTCACATCACCCCCTCTCTATCTCTCTATATATATGTAATATATATATATTATATATATATTTACACTTTACATTTATATATATATATATATATATATATATATTTTTTTTTTTATATATATATATATATATATATATTATATATATATATATATATATATATATATATTTGTTATGAAAAAAAAAATAAATATTTGTTATGAAATGTATGAATGCCATGATGAATGCAATAAATGTATACATGTATGCATATGCAAATATATAGGTAAAGTAAAAATGTAATGCAAGTATCTATGTATGCATGTAGGTAAGCTAGTGTATTGGTAATATAGGCATACATGAATGCATGCATGAATAATGTAATGTATATATACATGTATGTATTGTGATATTTGTATATAGACCTAGTGTTAGAGTAACCTATAGGCTAATTGATATATGATATGGACTATAGGCCATGTACTTGGTAGTATAGTCTTGGTTTAGATATATGTGTATATAATACATTTATGCCTAGACATTGGTTAGGACTAAGATTAACTAACCTAGACTAGATTTGACTAGACTTGGACTTGTTGACCATAGTTTGACTTCATATTGACCATAGTTGACCAAGAGTTGACTTTGGCCTATATTGACCTAGAATCATATAGAATGCATTGTAAACTTTATTTTTACCATTGTGGATACATTGTGACCTGTGTTGCTCTAAATAGGACTCAGTTACTCTGATTTGGATATCTATTCTCATCGGACATTCAGGATCTCAGGCGAGTATATATTTCTGATCATTTTATACTTGTTAGAATTTATATTCTTGCTCTAGATTACTTTACTTGATGCTGTCACATTGTCAACACGGATTGGTACTATATGGATCTTTACATTGAGATGTTATCCTGCTCGGGAGCATCGGGTACATGTCATGTGCATTTCACTTTCATCATGTACTCCTGTGCTTTCAATATTCATGTATACTCTTATGATTCATGTACTCTCATGTTCACAGAAATCTCATGTATAACTTCATTTGCACCCATTTATGGGCACCCATGTGAAATATTGTACAATAACATAACTTGTCTAGATCCTTGTGTATTGATTGGGGTACGGGAGAGTAGAAGCAGTCATGTGAATAATTCTAAAGTAGTGTAATCATGTGCAAACTCTTTTGTGTAATCATGTGCAAATTCAAGCCGTTTACATGTTTATCTTGTACTCTACATCACTAGTTACTGATAGTTCTCTACTTATAGTAGCTATTTACATTACAGTTCTCTTTTTTTACTACATGTACTTTCTTTCAGTATTTCATGTATTTTACTCTATTGCATGCTTTATATTCCTGTCTTGATATGAACTATTGAGATTTTATGCTCATTTCTGTCCTGACCGGACCTGTTGAAAATATTACAGAGGATGACGAGGACCTTTGCCCTACCTATTATGGAGCTGCCATAGATGACACCTGCGACTTGGACCTTTAGTAGGATCCATCAATAGTAGAGGATGTCACCCCTATAGTTTAGGCTAGTTAGCTTAGACTTCTATCTTATTTTGATGTCTTATCTCATTTGGATACTTTGATGTATTATTGGGATCTTATTGTTATTCTGGATGTTTTGTGGAGATGTTATCTTAGACACTTAGACTTCTTCTCATGTTTGTTTTTCATTTGGTGATCTTCATATCTTATCTATCTTACCGTACTTCTACCTTAGTTGTGATTGAGCTGTACATTTCTGTATTGTCCTCCGATTGGAGAGTATACACTATACAGGTACCTTATCATGTTAGATGTATGTGATCTAGGACAGCGTTCTACCGTCGATACTGCGGCGTAGGCTGGACGTACCCACTTTTCGTATCCCTACACCGGGTGCGGGTCGTGACACGTTTTTAGTGGTGGCCCATATAGGTCCAATTTATGTAGTGGTATTCGAACTAGAGTATCACTACAGCCTGCAGTAGGATATAGGATATAGTTTTGAAGGTACTCAATCACACCTAGAAAAAACTCTTATCCAATTCTTGCTGCAAATTGCCTTCTTTTGAAATAACTGTCCTCCTTTGATTATATCGCTTCATTCTCATTAATTGATTTCTTGTTGATCTGTCTCTAGGATGGTGTAGACACGATCCCATCGCTATGGCCAGAGGGATACTACTGAGAGGTCTGCCACCTCTCGTCCGGCTCAGCCCGGTCAGGCAGTTCCCGTGGTACCTTCTCATATCGGAGCTTCTGTCGCATTCGGAGGGTGCACCTTCTCCTATAGAGAGACCTTCCCCGTCATTCCTGATTTCTTCCAGCAGCAACCGTCTTCGGGATCGGTTGACGCAACATAATTGTTTGCCTTCTTTCAGAGGATGGTGGAGGCCCAGCAGCAACAGTCCGCTCATTTTCAGCAGTGGATAGAGAATGCCCATTAGCTTGCCCTGACGACGGTGGAGAGAGTTATTACGCAGCCCAAGGCTGGCCAGATACAGCAGTATCAGCCGAGGACACCGGGGATCCACGAGTTCCAGAAGATGCGTCTACGGGACTTCCGCGGCACAGAGGGGATTTTGTATGTTGATGATTCGATAGAGCACATCGAGGAGATCTTCCTGCTGGCGGAGATACCAGCTCGACTGCAGATTGAGGCGACAAGTAGTCAGATGCAAGACCTGGCCCGCACATGGTACCAGACGGACCCGAGGGTCGGTACAGAGGGACAAACTTAGGCAGCCTTCAAGAAGTTGTTCAAGAAGAAGTTTTTCCCTGACACAGCTCTTGGCGCCCTGGAGTCGCAGTTTGAGAGCTTAGTTCAGGGCAGTCAGACTGTCGAGCAGTACGCTTGTCAACCCCACTTTCCTGAATAGGGCTAATATAGTCATTTACATTTATTATTATTAAATATTTATTTAAGTTATTAATTAGTGTAATTATTTTGTGGTTAAATAATTAATTTTTAAAGATAAGTATTTGTGTACTATTGAGATTTTACTTATAAAAACTTTTAATATATTAACTAAATTTGGATATGGAATATTTAGTTTATTTTAGAAATAATTTTAGAAATTTTTCTATATTGTTTGGTATTTATATCATTTTATGGTGTATATATATATATATATATATATATATATATATATATATATATATATATATATATATATATATATTTTTTAACGAACACTACACTTTATTCATATCAAAAGAGGAGTACCAACTCAGGTTACAACCATTCAGTGAATACAACGAACTGTAGCTTTAGCAACTTGCCTATGGACTTCACCAACCAACTTCTCAAAACCATATGAGTACTGCTCATATCTCCACTTGTTCCTATTCTTCCACAACCCCCATATCACGGCAGCCACCACAACCTCCTTCCTATGTTTCTTCTCTTCCTCCACCATGAGCGCAACCTGTGTAATAGAGTGCTGCCAGACATAGTAATCCCATAAGTTTGTTGAACAGATGTCCATACTTTGATAGCCAACTCGCCCTCATGAAAAATATGAGACATATTTCCACATTCGGATTGACACAGCAATGACATTTCGAAACCAAACAGTATCCCAACCGAACTATATTATCATCAGTAGGCAGTTTATTGTGCAGTAATCTCCAACATAGTATCGACCACTTAGTAGGGATACATTTGTTCCATATATGCTTGTGATAAGGAAGCTTTGGAAGATGAACACGAGCCAAATCCCAGGCAGAAGAAACAGAGAACATACCTGTTCGGCCATATCTCCAAATCCAACCCATGTCTCCTAGAACAATATGTTGACCAGCAAGCCTTCTACCAAGGATTAATCTTTTCCAAACATGAGAAGCATTGGAAGTAAGCTGAACTTGTAATGCCGACTCATGCGAACAATACTTCCTTTTAAAAAATTGTGTCCAGAGAGAATCTTGAGACAGAAATTTCCACCAAAGTTTAATGGTCATCGCTGCCATAACATCTAGGCGTCTCACACCCAATCCACCTTCTTCTTTGGTACGCGCAATCGATGCCCATCCCAGCCATGTGCGTTTTGCCACTCCTTCATGAGAGCCCCAAAAGAAAGAGGAGAACATAGCCTCTAATCGGTTCAACACTGCCAATGGTGGATCACACGCTGCTAAAGTATATACAGGGATTGAAGCGAGCACATTCTTGATTAAAACCAGTTTTCCTCCAGGAGATAAAATTTTATTATGCCATCCATCCAATCTATGACGGATCTTGTCTAAAAGCTCTTCATACATGCCCCCATTACGTCTGCCAGCCATAAGAGGACAACCAAGGTAAGTGAAAGGAGGAGAGCCAACATTGAAGCCAAACCTGGTAGCCAGTTCATCTCCTTTCGAAGGACTCTCCTTCAAAGACAGATAGATGGAAGACTTGTGCTTGTTAATCTTCTGCCCTGACATAGCTTCATATCTGGAGAGAATACAGTTGATCATGCCAACAGAGCGCAAATCTCCTGCAGAAAAAAAGAAGTACATCGTCTGCATAGGCCAAATGAGTCACTGGAAAACAACCTTGAGGAGTAACAAATGGAGTAAAGCCCTCCATATCCGGCAATTGTTTCAAACTTCTAGTTAGGACCACAGCAGCTATAATAAACAGAGCCGGAGACAATGGATCGCCCTGTCGCAATCCCCTAAACGCTTGAAAGTATTCAGTAGATTCCCCGTTAATCAAAGGAGAATACCATACATTGTTCATGATCCGCAACATCATATCGACCCATTTATTATGAAAGCCAAACTTGCGGAGAACCTTAAGTAAAAACCGCCAATCAACTCGATCATATGCCTTCGCCATATCTAGTTTAATTGCAATATTACCTCCTCTATTCTTTTTGTTCATCTTTGCCATCATTTCCTGAGCCAATAGAATGTTATCGACTATTTCTCGACCTTGCACGAACCCACTTTGTTCTTGAGAGATCAAACGAGGAAGTATGGGTGCTAGCCGACGGGATAAGAGCTTAGAAATAATCTTTTTCAGCACAGTGCAGAGACTATTTCTCGACCCTGCAGAGACTTACAGTGCAGAGATCATGAGCTTAGAAAAAATATATATATATATATATATATTATATATTATATATAATATATATATATATTATATGTATAATATTTATATATAAAGAAAAAGAAAAAGATTTTAATAAGAACTATTTTTTAGTGGGAGAGTGCTAAAGGATTTTTATATAATTATATAATAGTGTATGTGTGTATGTATGTATGTATATATATATATATATATATATATATATATATATATATATATATATATATATATATATATATATATATATTTATATATATATATATATATATATATATATAATATATTTAATATATTATTATTAATTAATATATATTTTGAAAATAAAACTTTATTGAATGATAGGCGCAAAATGCCGAAGCCTATACAAGTAAGCGCGCACGCGCGAAGAACGACCCAAAATAGCGAAAGAAACATGAAGTGTTGCCCACAAAACGGTAACTGGACCGAGCATCAGAAGGTTAGGCGGTCAAAGCAGTGCCCAAGGAAAGCGCCCTGCCTCTGTCAGTAGCCCAGGGCGGCCCAAAACTGGTCCGAGGTGTGAGTGCAACGACTCTTTCTTTTGAAGATTTGCCGAATCACCTCACTGTACAATTGAGGAGGCGGTAATTGACGGCCCTCGTATCTGTATTTGTTTCTGTTTTTCCAAAGAACCCAAAATGCGGCGGCAGCGACGATCTGATGCCCGTGAGACGCATTCCAGCTGGCCAGCAGATCGTTGATGCCCCCGGTTGTGGGGACCAATTTGCACCTACAGTGAAGTTGCGACCAAATGCGGGAGGCAGAGTCCCCAGCAAGAAGAACGTGATCGACGGATTCTGGTTGGTGAGCAACACAGCAGTGCATCTTACGCCAGACTGAACCCGAAGGATTTGACGGCATCGTCCGTAGGAGTTTCCGTCCGAGGCACGCCAAGGAGAATGGACCATTTCACTGGAATACACGAGTGCCAAAACTTGGCGGAAGGGGAGGTCGTTGCTTGGGTGTCTCGGATGATGGCTCTGGCCGAAGCAAGGGTGAAGACGCCACCCTGGTTGGGGGACCAACTGAGCACGTCATGAGCATCATTGATCGATAGATGAGATGCACCCAGGGTCGCCATGGCCGCCGGGCCAAACCAATCTCGAACTCTATCCCAATTCCACCTAGACGCGTCATCATCCCATAAGTCTCGGATCTCGCACAACGGCGGAGTAGTAGCGTTAGGCCTGAGGATCTCGTCCCCAACCAGCGTTCCTTACATGCCATCGATGGCCATTGCCCAGTGTCAAGCGCAAGTACGGTTCCGCAAGGATACGGCCGCGGATGATGTGCCGCCACGACGCAGATGATCTGTTGTTGACAGACGTCGGTTAAGTGACAGAATCTGGAGTATCTCGCTCTCATGAACCTGGTCCAGATCGAGTTTTCGGAGCGAATTTTCACCATAATTTGCCGAGTGGGCGTCGACAATGTGGGCAAGTTGCAAACCCAGCCCACCCTCATCAGTAGGGGCCATGGTAGCCCAACTAGCCCAGTGATGCTTGTTTTCCCTCGAGATGACCCCAAAAGAAGTTGGCGAGAATGGATTCAATAGAATGAAGTACTTTGATGGGGGGCGCACACAGCTAGGGTGTATATGGGGATGGAGGATAGGACGTGCTTTATGAGAATTAACTTCCCCCGGGGGAAAGGGTGGCGTTGTGCCAGCCGCAATTTTCTGCGAATCTTGCCCACCAGTGGTCGAAAATGCCAGAGTTCGCTCTACCGTACACCAACGGGCACCTAAGTAAAGGAAAGGGGGGTAAGCTGTGGAGAAGGAGGTCATGGTGGACAGCACAGCCGAGTGAGTTCTGTCGGCTTTGTGATGAGTGTAAATCACGCTCTTGCTGTTATTGATTTTCTGACCAGAGCATCGAGTGTAGTTAGCAAGCGTTCTAATAACCACCTCAATGGCTCCAATAGCTCCAGCGAGAAAATGAGGATGTCGTCCGCGTACGCAAGATGAGTTATGAGAGGACAACCGGTCGTTGTGTGAAAGTGCTGGAATCCCGGAGATCGGCATGGTTTTGAGGTTTCTGCTCAGGGCTTCGGCCGTGATGATGAAAATGGTGGAGGAGAGGGGGTCTCCCTGTCTGACTCCGCGAGTCGCTTTGAAGAAACCCTGAGGTTGACCGTTGATGACGGTGGAAAACCAGGAGTTGTTGATGGATCTGAATATGATGTCGATAACAGGTTCGAGAAACCAAAGGCTCTGAACACCCAGATCATGAACTGCCAGTCAAGACGGTCGTATGCTTTTTCCATGTCCAGTTTGATGGCGACGTTCCCCCTGGACGGGAATTTCATGCAAGTGATCATTTCTTGGCCAGGAGGATATTATCGGTGATATTACGACCTTTGACGAAGCCGCTTTGCTCTTCGGAGATGATTCTGGGGAGAAGGTCGACATTCTGGAGGCGATGATTTTAGAAATAATTTTGTTGGTGAATGTGCATAGGCTGATTGGTCTGAAGTCTTTAAAGGACTCCGGGTTGTCTTTCTTGGGAATGAGGATGATGTGGGCGGAGGATATAGATTTCGGATGTGGCTCCTTGAAAAAATGCGGTTGTGGCATCCCAGAGGTCGGACCGAATGATGTCCCAGCATGTTCGAAAAAACACCCGTTGAACCCGTCCGGACCGGAGCGCTGTTAGCATTAATGGACCACACAGCGGTCTTAACCTCGTCGACGGAGGGGGGAGCGCGGAGGCTCGTTATCCTGTCGCAAATCAGGGAGGGGATCTCGGACAGAAATCGTCATCTTTAACCAGCCTCTTTAGCAAACATGTTGGAGAAATAGTTCGTGGCTGCCGTCTGAATGTTCTCTGATCGTTCAGAAGTTGGCCATTTTCGTCGCGGATGCGATGGATCTTCAGAGAGCTTCTGCGTCCTTTGACGCATTTGTGAAAGAAGCCAGAGTTCTTGTCCCCTTCCATGTCCCAGGTTAATCTAGCCTTTTGTCTCCAGAATTCAGTTTCAACCCTGATTCTAGATTTAAGGATCGCCTTGGCGAGGTTGAGAGAGGCGCGATTCTCCTGGGAGTTGAAACGGCGAAATCGATCTCCGCACGGGTGACATCGTCTTCAGCATCTTTAATGGCTTGAAAAATGTCTCCGAAAGCAATTTTGCTCCAGGCCGTAAGGGCTTTTCTAGTAGCTTTGAGTTTGGTAGCAATTCTGACCAGAGGATCCGGGTGAGTGACAGAGGCCCAAGCCTCTTCCACTATGCGCATGAACTGGGGGTGGTGGCGCCAGAAGTCGAGGAAGCGGAAGGATTTATTGATGAGGTTATGGGTGTTGTTAATCTCGAGAAAGAGGGGGGAATGTCAGATTCGGTGGAGTTCAGGTGCGACAGATTACTGATCAATCCCAAATCCGACCAACAGTCATTCACCATGGCACGATCAAGGCGGGAGTACTGCCTACGCGATCCATCTTGCATGTTGCACCAAGTGAACTGGTTGCCGTGGAAGGGGATAGCGGAAAGGTGGGCGGTTAAGGCGAAGTTATTGAAGTCCTCCATGGCCGAATGAGGGGGTCGCCACCGGATTTTCCTCTCTGCAAGATACTGTGTTGAAGTCTCCGATGCAAAGCCAGCATATCGTCGTGGGGAAGGGAGGGCCCCGACAGAAGCTCCCAAAGAACTCTACGCTCCGGGATGCTGCAACTACCGTGGATGGCCGAAAGAAGGATGCGGGACTTGAAGGCGGGATGCTCAACCCAACAGGAGAGGGCCGGGGGAGTCGTAATGCCAAAGCGGAAGTCAGCGGCGAAGAAGATCCAAATGTCGTGACATCCGAGATCGCGAAGGGAATCCCAGCTTGAGTTGGATTTCTTTCATTCTTTTGTGGGGAATTTTGGGTTCAATAATGACAAGTAAATCAATCCGATTGGATTTGGTAAGGCTGATGATCCGATTCAAAGTCTGTTTATTCCCAATGCCTCGAACATTCCAAGAAAGAATGTTAGGCATTAAGGTAGGAGGCAGGGGTGTTTTGCAGCTTTGCGGCGGATCTCGTGGTCATCGCCGTACGCTGCCTTTGTTTCTTGGATTTTCTTTTTCTTGAGTTGTTTTGGGGCTGGTACAGACCGGGCAATAGCCCCAACTGCACTCGAGTTAACGACTGGCTGCGAAGGGGAAGTGACAGAGTCTTCACACTCGCAAGGGCGCAAAGAGGATTATCTCGGTCAAGGAAACCCGCTGACAGAGCCTGCCAAAATCTGCCGGTGAGCGGACGAGGAGGAACCATGGCCGGGCATGGGGGAGGTGGATCGGCAGAGGACGGAGCCCCGGCTACCGTACCGAGAGGTGAGAACTGATGTCCGAAGGTTGATTACTGGGAATCACGGTACGGAGGAGGAGGCTTGGGGGGAGAGCGGGGAGGTAGGGGTGATGGGGGGATTTGGAGGGGAACGAGTGCGAGGCCGGTAGGGGGAGAGGATGGGGGATTAGGGAGGCCACCGGAGATAGGCGTCTCCGGAGAGCAATCTTCGAGTCAAAGTCTAGAGCTCCGAAGGAATTATGGAGAGTGATGGCGAGTGGGGGATAGTGGGTTTGGGAGGCAATCGGATGCCGGCGTCTCGGAGCTCCATCAGCTGGGTCCGAGTCTAGCGCTCCGAAGGAATTATGGATGGTGATGGCGAGAGAAGGGGGTGGAGCGGAGACAGAAACGGGTGGATGGGGGAGCTCCGGAGGGAGAAGGGGGGATGGCGGGATCTGCATTGTGGGGCGGGATGGGGGGCCGTGCCTGTATCGCGCGCTTTCCTGGGGAAGGTTTCTTGAGTTCTGGGTGTGCGCGAAAGCAGTGTTGAAGAGAGTGGCCGCACATCTGGCAGTGTTGACAGAAAATAATGCTGTTGTCGTAAACCAGCGCTTGGCTGAACGACTGATCTCCAAGTTCTATTTCGATCAGTTTGGGTGGCTCGTTTGCAAGGTCCAGCTCTACGCAAATCTTTGCGTAGTTACATTTAGAGAGGTTCTTCGTTTCTTCGGCGATGGCCACAAGGACTCGAAAGAGCTGGCGATCCTCTTAAGGGCTGCAGCAGGAAACACACTAGGGGGAGATTGGAAGGGTGACCCAGGAGGTGATGATGGTCGAATCGATCTTGGGATTAAAGTTCGGTGACCATTTGACAATTTTGACAAACTGAGTGTCAATTTTGGTCGAGCCTATCGCCCACACTCTGCTGTAGTCCTGGTCGGAGGACAGATGAAGGAACAGGTGTTTGGGGTCGAGGGAGCAATCCGGAATGACGCCGATAGACCCCATCTGGTGATGGCCTCCCGAACCAAAGAGATTTTAGGGCATCGGATCCGAACTTTAGTACCAGAGTCCTGACGAAGGGGAAGAGAGGGAGCGGATCTCCTCGAAGGAGAAGGGGACCCGGATAGGGTATCCGTCCGGCGGTGGCGTCATAGTGACGTGGCAGGACGACTTCCGTGGCCGGAATAGGCCAGACCGAGACCGATCAGGTCGCAGGGCATCCGCGAAGGAGGTGGAGCTGGAGGGAACTGGAAACTGAAGGGACCAGGCCAGAGGGCGAGGACGGTCCGACTCGAGGAGGGGGCAGCATCGGCAAGGGCCTGACGTGAGAGGGGATCTGCCGGGGATCTCGGAGAACACCGCTTGGAGGCGGGGGAAGTGGGCGGTCGCGGCCTGCGTGCCCACAACTGCCGGGGACAAGGAGGCTTGTGCCAAGGAAGGACCCGAGCAGGCAAAGGCCTGATGGGGGATGAGAGCCTCGCAGGCGACTGCCTGGGGAACCGGTGCCTGACCCGGCAGGAGCTGCACGAGAGGGAACCGCGCGGCGCGTCAATGGGGGGGCGCGCAAGCGACTGCAAGGATGGGGGCGGGGATGGGGTCGTCAGGCGCGGAGGGGGAGGAGCGGGAAGGAGTGGGCCCGCGGAGGGGGGTTACCCAACAGAAGCGCGGAGGCAGCTAGGGGAGGGGGGCCCCACAAGAGGGGGAGGGGGTCCAACCTAAGTTGGGACACTGTGCCTGGTGGATGAAAGAGGAGGCAGCATGGTGAGTTGTGATTCCCACGAGAGGGGGTGGGGCAAGCAAGACCTAACCAACTGTGCAGGAGCCAAAGAAGAAAAGGCTGTGACATGGGAGGGGCCCACGAGCTCGGGTTGAACTGCGCAAAAAAGGGCATCAAGTGCCAGCGAAAGGTGGGGAACCACTAGATGTTCCACAGGGCAGGGGCCCACAGAGGGGGGATTAGAAATTCTGCGCAAAGCGACAGCGGGCCAACCGAGGAATCAACTGGAGCGTCAACGCTCGACAGTCGAGGCCCTCCCCCGAGGCTGCAGCCCACGAGGAGTGACAGGCGGACGGGACGTCCGGGGCTCCGAACACTCCGCCGAGGGTGGAGCCGAGGCTGATTCTGCCGAGGGCGCGTCGACTTATCGACGGACGCCGGGATCGGGAAGATGGGGCCACCGCACCGGAGGTGCGGCCGCGGTGGGGTAAGAGGATCAGCTCCCTGGACAACGGAGGACGGCGGGAGCCGGGGCGCCACCGCGGAATGAGTCTGCCGGAGCAACGCGAGGAACGCTCGACCACGGCGACGAGCTTCTGCGACCAGCGAGCCCGAGGAGGAAGGAGTGAGTGGGAGCCGATGGGGAAAGGGGAAGGGAAGGGGGGTCGCCGGCCGGCGGGATCGAAGGAGGCGGGGGTCGGACCATCGGTGTGGAAGCCAGCGCCCGAGCACACCGCCGAGGGAGCAAGGTGAACGCTCCCGCCTAAGAGTGTAGACTTGGGAGCGCTGGATGCGCAGGCCTCCCCCAGCGTAGAGCTACGCACGAGGGGGTGAGTGGGCCCAGTCTCCGAGGCAGGATAATTAAAGCGGGGAGGGAGAGCTACGCCATCAGGTGCCTCGGTCGGTGAGCTGCAGTAAATGCATACGGGCTCGGTCCAGCTGGGCACTGGAACCAACGAATGGGGCGGCAGGTCCAGCATGTCCAGCATTGGTCCCGAGACCTGCTTGGCACGGGAAACGAGGGAAGAGACGACTGCACCCGCCTGTCTCGGTGAAGAGGGCGACGCCACTCCTTGTTCGGCCGCGGCCGAGGGAGGCCAGCGAGGGGGAAGTGCAACGCCCACGGAAGCCACGGTCGGCGAGCTGAAGCTAATGCTCCGAGTCCCGGTCCAGCTTGGCGCTGGAACCAAAGAGGGGAGCGACAGGTCCAGCCTGTCCTGCGCAGGTCCCGAGGCCAGTTCGACACGAAAAACGAAGGAAGGAGCGATCGGACCAGCCAGTCTCGAGGAGGATGGCGCTGTACGTCGCTCGGCCGCTGCCGAAGGATGCCAAGCCGAGGGAACGGGCACCGGCGAAGCCGATCCGGAGGGAGGAGCCGGGGGGGAGCTCGCCCGGCGGGGGGGAGGACGGCCCCCTACCAACAAGGGAAAGTTGGTCTGCGGTCCAGGCCCGAGGCGCCGGAGGAGGGGCGCCGAGGAGGGATGGTAGGAGGACGGCGGAAGGGAGCAGGGGGCGTCGACGGAGGGGAGGTCAGAGGGCGGCGGCGGCGACGGGGGAAGAGGGGTGGCGCTCCGGGGAAGGAGGAGAGGTTGGGCTTCCGGAGGCGGCGAAAGGGGGGGATTCCCGGAGAAGGCGGCGGGGGCGATGGGGCCGGGGAGGGCGCGGGCTCCTGGCCGGCGCGGGCGCCATGGTTGAGGGGATGGGGGAGGGGGGAGGGGTGGGAAGGAGCGGAGGGTGGGGGTGAGAGTAAGACGAGGAGGGGGAGGTTAAAGGGTGGCCTGAGCGTCGGGCGGAGGCCGCCGGGCGGCGGGGGGGCATGCCGGAGAAGAGACCGCTATCCACAGAAATCGCCTCCAGAGGACGCTCCCAACTCTCCGAAAAAATGTATATATTATATATATAATATATATATTATATATATTTTATTATATATATATATATATATTATATATATATATTATATATATATATATATATATATATATAGTATTAAAGAATAAAGAAAGTCAAAATTGAAAAGTAAGTCAAGATAGAAAACACAAAGAAGCGCACACACACACACACACACAACACAACACACACACACACACACACACACGTATACACAAACAACACTAGCAACAACCCAAGCCGAGCCCCCCTTCCAATTAAACCGAACGAACCTGAACCCGAGCCCCCTTTATATGTGTTCGATAGAGAGAGAGAGAGGGAGAGATTTTTTGTAAAACCCTAACCCTAGCCGCCAACACCAGGACCCCGACCATCCCGACGACCCAGCGCCGCCACCACGATCGCCGGAGCCGCCGTCGGTGGCCGGAACACGTGCGCGCACATGCGTGTTTGACAGCAGCATCGAGCACGCGGAGCCGACTTCGGAGCGACGTTTCGCTGCGCTCGCTCGATCAATTTCCGAGCCGTTTCTTCCGGTATGATCCTAACCTATAAACCTTTAATATCCTTCAAATATTTCATGCCAATTCGCATCATGTGCGACGAAAAACGAGTTCCAAAATCAAGAAAAAAAACTCAATTTTCTGGGTTTAGAAACTGTCCCGAAACTCTATGTTTACGGTCGATTTGCGACCAGAATATCGCAAACTTCGGAAAACCTTCTGAAGGAACTTGTAGACAACATAAGAGAGCAAAACCCTTCTTGTGGATTTGATTTTCATACATTATACAGAAAGTTATTGGTTTGTGAAGTTTGAGATAAAACTGGTTTTCAAAACTAAAATTTTAGAAAAATGTTCCGATACGCCTTCCGTTCCGTCAATCCGGGAGACGTAGTCACGAACCGAAAGCATAGAAAGGTGTGTATCGACTTCGTGGACGTGTGGGCTTTGACAGAATTCAAATTGGTCGTGTGTGCGCGACGAATTTGATACGTATCCGTCAAAATTTACCGTATCGGCCTTTTTGCAAATTTATCAATTATTTTGTGCACGCTCGTCAAATCGAGACGAAACTTGCACCAACAGGACCGTATCTTTTTTTGGTCCTATATGCCAAGTTTGGTCTAAATCTGAGAATGTCGACCGGAACACTATTTTGGCGGGCCTGCGACCTGATCCAACGGGCGAATTTGTGCACGGGTCACCTGAATCCAACTTTGGACATACGGTTTGGTTCATCTCGTCAAAACTGACTTGTTGATATGTAGTTTGATGACTTTAGAGACCGTAGATTCTAGCACGTTTTTTGGTGTAAAGTGTGTCCAACGACGGACACCATTTTAACCCGAAATTATGGTTTTGCCCCTATGTCCAGAATTGGACTTATAGGTAGGCATTTCTAACTAATTTGACTATTTGAGAACTCTGGTAATGTCTGTTTCAGTATTAGGAGACTGTTGTGCGAGTTGACCGTTCGTGGCTCATTGAGTGGTTGTAGTTTCGATTTTCTCAGCTCAGGACAACAAGCAAGTACATTGTCTGATAGTTTTCATTGCTTTGATATCTGCTACATCCAATTCAGTTGAAGTGATATACGTGATTCTCGACACGTGATATACGGACTAGTATACGTGAATCTCGTCATGGGATGTCATTCCTGGTTTACCTGGTATATGAGTATATTGTTCGATATTATTTCTTGTACGTGTATAGACACCGATTTGGAAGTGGGCTGGCCCCCTGCTCTTCGAATCCGCATCATGACCTGTCATGTCTGGATTCATTATACTACTCGAGGATGGGGAGTTATTAGAGATTATGTGATCATTACCCCTACTTGTTTATTACTTGTGCATAGCTCCACCCGCACCACACGTAGGGTATAACCTGACCTTATACTACTTGTGCATAGCTTTCATTTTGGTCTCCTGATCCCAACACTACTACCTGTGCATAGTCGGTCAAGTGAAACAGCCTGATCTTGACCCAAGCCGATCACATAATGCTCTAATATCTCATGGCATTACCTTTTATGTTACATCATACCTCATATTACTTTCCACTGTTTATATTCCAGTTTTATCTTGTATCTCACACATGACATGATATCCAGATCTTCTGTACTGTTTTACTTTCAGTCTTGATATTTCATCTTGTATTTTATTATAATTATCTTTTATAGTATTTGTCAATTCACATGGAACTGCTGTTAGTGTTTGTACCTGCTTATATCCTGACAGGATAACCTCCATTGTTTTTAGAGGATTTAGATACAGACTGCCCGACCTACTACGGGTTTGGCATAGATAGAGCCTACGACCAGGACCAGCCTGTGGACCCGGTGCTCATAGAGGACACACAGCCTGTAGTGACTTAGTTTAGCTAGATTTTGTCTGGATTATATTCCAGCTTGATACTTTGAGACTTGTAGTATTTATTTGGGATCTTATTTTATGTCTTGGATTCTGAACTTGTGATTGTGGCTCAGCACTATTTTTGACTAATTACTTCATCTTTATCTTATCTTTATCATCGTGTTTATCTTTCTTAGATTTATGTGATTGAGTGGTGACTATATTCCTCTGTACGGAGATGACAGGTTATATTATTGTGTCTTAGATTTTATATATTCTAGATGACCTTTACAACATTCTACCGTCGATACTGCGGCGGAGGCTGGACGTACCCACGTGCTCGTGCCCCTAAACAGGGTGCGAGTCGTGACACTTTTTTTGGTGGCCCATGCAGGTCAGAGTCGCAACTAGTACGATTTCGTAATGGTACTCGACTTAGAGTAATACTACGAGCCTGCTCTTAGGATATAGGTTTTAGGTTATGATAGGAGTTACTCAATCACATATTAGGAAAATTCTAATCTTTTGATTTTCAAGACAACTCTCCTTGCATTTCGAAATAAATTGTCCTTCCTTGTCGATATCTTATCATGTACCATATTGATCTCTTTGCTTAGAACTTTTGAGAGATTCCTGTGACGACCCTTGGGAATCTTGTTTTAAACGTCAATTTGAAATCATTTCTTTTTTTTCTTATCCTTGCTCCTTGTTATTGAATTTGATTTTATTAGATTATCGCTGATTTTGATTTTTCATATCGAAATGAATTTTATGGCCTGAATTATGGTACTTTCTGATAACATATGTTGACGGGAATAACAGGGAAGGTAAACGTCTACTTGGTTATGGAACTTGAGTTTATCGCAGCTATATTGGCCGGCATGGCGGAAAATGTAGAGACCTGACTTCGGATGTACATATCTTGGTCATGAGATTTGAGATTTCTCGCAGCTATATACTCGGCATGGCGAAGATTCCAGACGACATGATTATAGAGGTGCATACCCTGTTATGGAATCTACCGTTTATTGCAGCCTTGCTTACTGGCTTGGCGAGGATTTCGAGTATCATGATTTAGTCAGACGTGTATGATTATCAGATTATATCTTGAGAAGGGTCCTAACATGTCATCTCTATCATTTTACTTCTCTTATATATTCTGTTCCATCCTCAATTAGCTTAGAGTAAGGATACTTTCGGTTCTTTAGTCCAGGTCCTTATAGATTCTCATTTCATTATAGGTTCTTCGTAGTGTGATGGCTTGGTGATTTGTAATTGGTCTGTGTCCTTGAGTAATTATGTTAATAGTTTAGAGTATGGTTAGGAAGTATTGTATATGATTGTTGATAATTAAATATAGATGAGAACCCTAGAGTGATTAATAAGTGTTAAGGTAGGAGTTGCACCAGATACCAGAATAGGAGGAGTACCCTAGTAGCTAGAGATGAAGTATTTCAGTGTTATAGAAGTTTGGCCCCAAAGTTTAGTGTCTAGTTGGAGGAGAGACATGAACAACCTAGTATAGGGGTATCATCCAAGTATCATATAGATGAGTTAGTGCCTTGTATAGATAGCGTCAAGACTTGAGTAGACACCCTAGAGAGAGTATCCTAGATAGACGAATGTTCTTCCGTGACTTTGATTTCTGGATCGTCAGAGATGTCAATCTCTAGAAACTTCCTTCATGAGTTTGTAGTAGACAAGATTATCTTCATTTTGATATATCATGTCCCACTCAAACTCCTTCTCTTGTACAATCTTTGTATCGTACAACTTTGGATCAATTTAGGCCATTGACTATTCCCACTTTTATTTATCATTATCATATGCACATTGCCATGACTTTTAATTTAGGAGCACAAGACTAGTGTTTTCTCAAAATCAACTTCATATGCATGATCTAGACAAGACACCCTATGCCTATCACCTTCGTGTCCCACTCAGGCACACCATCTTGTGCATCATTTTATCACACGACTTTTCTGACACAAGGTCCAATCTTGATTCAACCCACGAAGTCACTTTTATTTCCGACTCGAATTGGGGGCACCATTTCGACCCAAACTTGTTGACCGAAAATATGGACACGACCCACATTAAGCCTACTATCCACATGACTTGTATCCCATTTAACTGAGCCCCTGCATGCTACTTATTTATCGACATTCATTTAAGGAAGACAATAGAAGGTAGTATCCCATAAGTGTAGTATAGTATCCTGGATAGAGTATGCTAGTAAGTTGAGATCTTCACAGATCACAGGAGCTTGAAGTACGTGTTCATCCAGAAGGAATTGAACATGAGGCAGAGGAGGTGCTTAAACTGATGAAGGACTTCGATATCTAGTTGCAGCAGTACCATCCAGGAAAGGCCAACATAGTTGCAGATGCCTTGAGCAGGTATCCAGTCGCTATGTATTTGGCGGTAGATCGTCATCTATTGGCCGATCTGGATAGTTTGGGTATCGAGGTGATGTTCCGGGCATGGAGGTTCAGATGTGGGGTTTACAGATTAGTCTGCGTTGATGGACAGAGTCAGATCAGTACAGTTTGATGAGTGGCCCTGAGGAGCATCAGGGAGCAGTGTGCAGACAGGATTATTATACGATTTCTCTATAGCCAAAGATGGGTCGCTGAGGCACAGTACTAGATTGTGCATTCCGAGTGGAGAGCTTCGGAGGAGATTCTGCAGGAAGCGCATCGTTCAGTACTCTATGCATCCTGGAGCCAACAAGATGTACAGAGACCTGAGGGAGCACGTATGGTGGTATGCATGAAGCGAGAGGTAGCTCAGTTTGTATCTCGATGCTTGGTGTACCAGCAGGTGAAAGTCGAGAGACAGAGGCCAAGTGGTCTGCTTCAGCCACTACCCATTCCAGAGTGGGAAGAGGAGCACACACTAGACTTTGTATCTGGACTTCCACGATCTCCATGAGGGAAAGACGCAATTTGGGTCATCGTTGATAGATTGACCAAATCAGCCCACTTTTTGCCTTTCAAGGTGGGACTGTCTATGGAGAAGCTAGCAGAGATGTATGTACGGCAGATAGTCAGATTGCACAGAGTTTCGATGAGCATAATCTCGGATCGGGATAGCGTTTCAATTCCCACTTTTGGAGGAGTTTGCATACTAGCTGGGCACCCAGCTCAAGTTCAGTACCGCATATAACCCCAGACGGACGGACAATTAGAGAGGATCATCCAGACACTCGAGGATATGCTTCGCATTGTGTGTTAGACTTCGAGGGCTCTTGGGAGGACCATTTCCACCTGGTAGAGTTTGCTTACAACAACAGCTATCAGGCCAGTGTAGAGATGTCGCCATTCGAGGCTCTATACGGACGGAGATGTCACACTCCTTTGTCATAGGACGATATCGGTGAGAGAGTTTTGCTTGGCCCGGAGATGGTGGTGGATGAAGCAGAGAAGGTTAAGTTGATCAGGGATAGACTTCGGGTGGCTCAGGATAGACAGTGGCATTGGGCCGATAGCCACCGAAGACCGTTAGAGTTCGAGGTTAGTATCAGTTTTTCTGTTTGTGCTTGCTTGTGATTGTTTGTTTTAGGGTCTTGTATTGAGTCTTGACTTGTGTCCAGGTTGGCGATATGGTGTTCCTGAGGATTTCTTCGACACGGGACACGATTTATTTTGGCCGAGGCGGAAAGCTTAATCCGTGCTTCATCAGACCTTTCACTATTCTTGGAAGGGTCGGTGTAGTGGCCTATCGACTAGACTTGCCGCCTACGCGAGGGAGTTCATAACATGTTCCATGTGTCGCAGTTGAGACGGTACGTGGCAGACCTAGTCAAATATTGGATCACTCCGAGTTAGAGGTGGGGCCTACTCTCCGCTATCCTGAGCAGCCTGTAGAGATTTGGATTGTCAGGAGAAGGTGCTCCGGAACCAAGATTATTCTTTTGGTTCGTGTCGCATGGAGGCATCACTCTCTAGGTGAGTCTACCTGGGAGGGAGAGGACGAGATGCGAGAGCGCTACCCTTATCTTCGGGCCGTGAGGTATTTTCCCTTTTGTTCTTGCTTGTGTTACTTGTTCTAGTTTGTTCTAATTTCGAGGACAAAATTTTTTTACGAGGGTAGATTTGTCACCCCCACTTCCTGAATAGGACTAATATAGCCATTTACATTTATTATTATTATATTATTATTAAAATATTTATTTAAGTTATTAATATTAGTATAATTATTTTGTGGTTAGATAATTAATTTTTAAAGATAAGTATTTGTGTACTATTGAGATTTTACTTATAAAAACTTTTAATATATTAAATAAATATGGATATGGAATATTTAGTTTATTTTAGAAATAATTTTAGAAATTTTTATATATTGTTTGGTATTTATTTCATTTTATGTGGTATATCTATATATATATATATATATATATATTATATATAATTATATATTATATATATATATATAACAAAAGCTTTATTGAGGGAATAGGCGCAAAAAGCCGAAGCCTATACAAAAGAGCTCGCTGGCGCGGCAAAACTACTGGAAAGGAAAAGTGCAAGAAGCGCACACACAAAAGTGGGGGAGGGCGGCCTAAGCCAGGGTCTCCCAGAACAAGTTGGAGACGTGAGAGCAGCGCCTCCTAGCTTTGGTGTATTATCTGATGACCTCGCTGTACAACTACGTAGGGGGAATTGGCGCCCTTCATATCTGTATTTGTTCATGTTCTTCCAAAGCACCCAAATGTCGGCGGCTGCAACGATCTGATGCCCGTGGGAGCGGCTCCAAAAGTCTAGGAGATCGTAGAAGCCCCCTGTCGGAAGACCCATGTTGAGCTTGTTGTGAAGCTTGTACCAAATGCCTGCAGCCAGATCTCCCGCAAGAATGATATGCTCAGCTGATTCCGTCTTGTGTTCCTCGCAGCAGTGACATCGAGAGGCGAGGCTAAAGCCCATAGATCTGATGATGTCGTCCGTCGGGATCTTCCAGCGTATAGCACGCCAGATGAGGATGGACCATTTGATGGGAATGTATGTCTGCCAAAACATGGCGTAAACGGTGTTCGGTACCCCGCTGCCTCTGGCCACAATCCTGGCGAAAGCCAAGTGAATGTTCCACTCGGGTTGGGGGACCATCTCCAAGAGTCGATCATGTCGGTAATCCGTAGATTAGCATCAAGGAGACATGTAGCCGCTGGCTGGCCTAGCCACTCTCTGACCTTCCTCCAATTCCATACGGAACTATCCTACCATAGGTCTTTAATAGTGCACCCCTGAGGGGTTAGAGTGTGGGGTGAATGATATGTTCTCCTAACCATCGCTCTAAGCAAGCCAAAGAATGGCCGTCTCCCTGCTGGAGCCGGATAAGGTGTTCGGCGGTGATACGGCCCCGAATAATACGGTGCCACGATGTCGAGGATCTGCTGTTAGAGCTCGCTTCCGACAGATGGGAGAATCTGGAGTACCTGGCTCTCATGAACTTCGTCCATAGGGAGGTCTCGGTGTGCAACTTCCACCACAACTTGAAAGAGCAGGCGTCCGCTATGTGAGCAAGTCTGCTTAATCCTAGGTCGCCTTCTTTCGTGGGTTTGGCCATCGTCTCCCAGCTAGCACAGTGATGTTTGTCCTTACTGTCGCTGTGTCACCAGAAGAACTTAGCGAATAGGGATTCGAAAGAGTGGAGCACCTTCATGGAAGGGGAGCAAACGGCAAGGGTGTACATTGGGATGGACGATAGAACATGTTTGATGAGAATTATTTTCCCTCTGGGGATAGTGTTGCGTTATGCCATCCTGCGATGAGTTTGCGGATTTTGTCTATGAGGTGCTTGTATATACCGGAGTTGGCCTTACCGTACACCAGCGGACACCAAAGGTAAAGGAAAGGGGGGTAGGCAGTGCTGAAGGAGGTCATGTTGGTGAGCAGAGTGGAGCGGGTTCTGTCGAATTTATGGTGGGTGTAGATCACGCTTTTGTTGTTGTTGACACGTTGACCGGAGCAGGTGGTGTATCTGGCAATAGTACTCAAGACTACTTCGATCGATCCGCTGCCTCCAGAGGAGAAGATGAGGATGTCGTCCGCATAGGCCAGGTGAGTGATAAGAGGGCAGCCGATGGTGAAGGCAGGCATTCTGGGCATACTGTTGAGGCTTCTGCTAAGGACTTCTGCCGCAATTATAAAAATGGTGGAAGAGAGCGGATCCCCCTGTCTGACCCCGCGGGTGGATCTAAAGAAGCCCGCAGCCTGGACGTTGATGACGGTGGAGAACCTCGTGTTGTTGATAGATCTGAAGACGATGTCAATCCATGGTTCAGAGAAACCAAAGGCCCTGAAAACCCAGATCATGAATTGCCAGTCCAGACGGTCATATGCTTTTTCTATGTCTAGTTTGATGGCCACGTTCCCCCCTCGACGGAAACTTCATGCACGTTATCATCTCTTGTGCAAGAAGGATGTTGTTTGTAATGTTGCGGCCTTTGATGAACCCGCTTTGCTCTTCGGAAATGATCTTAGGAAGGAGATCGGACATCCGGTTGGCGACGATCTTAGATATGATCTTGTTGGTGAAGGTGCAGAGGCTGATCGGGCGGAAGTCTTTAAAGGTTTTCGGATTGTCTTTCTTCGGAATAAGGATGATGTTGGCACAGGAAATCGAATTCGGATAGCTGGCCCCTTGGAGAAAGGCAATCGTGGCTTCTATTAAGTTAGTTTTGATGGTGTCCCAGCAAGCTCTGAAAAAGACCTCGTTAAAACCGTCTGGCCCCGGGCACTGTGCTCGTTGATGGACCAAACCGCTGTCTTAACCTCCTCCTCCGAAGTGGTGGCCATCAGGGTTGCATTGTCGCTATCGCTAATTAGGGAAGGGATGACCGATAAGAGCGTTGTGTCTTTCACGACCCGATCTTTGGTGAAGAGATTGAAGTAGAAGTGTACCGCCGCAGCCTGAATACCGGCCTGGTCCTCCACCAGGTTGCAGTTGTCGTCGAGAATGCGGTGCAGTTTCAATTTGTTCCTGCGTCCTTTGACACACGCATAAAAAAACTTGGAGTTCCGGTCACCGTCAGTATCCCATGTCGCTCTGGATTTTTTCCTCCAGAATTTGTTCTCCACTCTCATCCTGGATTTAAGAAGAGCTCTGGCGAGGTTGAGGGAGGCGCGGGCCTCTGGGAGCGGGTGATGACGAAGAGGACTCCGCACGGGTGACGTCGTCCTCCGCTTTCCTGATAGCTTAGAAGATGTCGTCGTAGGCCTCTCTGCTCCAGGACGAGAGAGCTTTATGAGTGGCTTTGAGCTTGGCCGCCATCCTGGCCAAAGGGTCGATAGCCGAGACGAAATTCCAAGCAGAAGCAACGATATTCTAGAATTGGGGGTGATAACGCCAAAAGTCAAGAAAGCGGAAAGCTTTCTTGTTGCTGGTGTAAATGTTGCTAATTTGGACAAGAAGAGAGGAGTGATCCAATTCTGTGGAGTTCAGATGAGAGAGGTTAGTGATCAAGCCCCTGTCAGCCCAGCAATCATTAATCATCGCCCGGTCTAAACGGGAGTACTGTCGCCGGTGTCCGTCCTGCATGTTGCACCAGGTGAACGCACTTCCGTGGAAAGAGATAGGGGTGAAGTTCCCGTGAAAGGTAAAGTTGTTAAAGTCATCCATCGCTGGATGGGGAGGAGGGCGACCGCCAGACTTCTCCTCTCTGCTAGACACCGTGTTGAAATTATCGATGCAAAGCCACAGGAGCCCGTGGGGATGGACCTCCAGAAAGTCAGCCCAGAGCAATCTGCGCTCGGGGATGTTGCAACTACCATGGACAGCGGAGAGGACGGCACGGGACTTTAGGGCCGGGTGTTCGACCCAACAAGTAAGGGCCTGGGGCGAGTCGTGGATGATGCCGAATTTGAAGTCTTGAGTGAGAAGGATCCAGATATCATGACCACTGGTATATATATATATATATATATATATATATATATATATATATATATATAAAGAAAAAGATTTTAATAAGAATTATTTTTTAGTGGGAGAGTGCTAAAGGATTTTTATATAATTATATAATATGTGTATCTGTGTGTGTTTGTAAGTATGTATGTATGTATGTATGTATGTATGTATGTGTGTATATATATATATATATATATATATATATATATATATATATATATATAAAATATGTGTATCTGTGTGTGTTTGTAAGTATGTATGTATGTATGTATATATATATATATATATATATATATATATATATATATATATATATATATATATATATATAGTATTAAAGAATAAAGAAAGTCAAAATTGAAATAGTAAGTCAAAATAGAAATTAAAACACAAAGAAGCACACACACACACACACACACACGTATACACAAACAACACCAGCAGTAACCCAAGCCGAGCCCCCCTTCCTATTAAACCAAACGAACCCGAACCCCCTTTATATGTGTTCGATAGAGAGAGAATGAGAGATTTTTTGTAAAACCCTAACCCTAGCCGCTAACACTAGGACGCCGACCATCATGATGACCCAGCGCCGCCACTACGACCGCTGGAGCCGCCGTCGGTGGCCGGAACACGTGCACGCACATGCGTATTTGACAGCAGCAGCGAGCACCGCGGAGCCTACTTCGGAGCGACCTTTCGTCGCGCTCGCTCGATCAATTTCCGAGCCATTTCTTCCGGTATGATCCTAACCTATACACCTTTAATTCCCTTCAAATAGTTCGTGCCGATTCGCATCATGTGCGATAAAAAATGAGTTCCAAAATCGAGAAAAAAAACTCGATTTTCTAGGTTTAGAAACTGTCCCGAAACTCTATGTTTGCGGTCGATTTGCGAGCAGAATATCGCGAAGTTTGGAAAACTTTCTGAAGGGACTTGTAGACAACATATAGGAGAGCAAAACCCTTCTTATGGATTTGATTTTCATGCATTATACATAAAGTTATTGGTTTGTGAAGTTTGAGAAAAAACTGATTTTCAAAATTAAAATTTTAGAAAATTGTCCCGATTCGCCGTCTGTCCCGTCAATCCGGATGACGTGAACGCGAACCGAAAGCATCGAAAGGTGTGTATCAACTTCGTGGACGTGTGGGCTTTGATGGAATTTAAATTGGTCATGTATGTGCGACGAATTTGATGCGTATTCGTCAAAATTTACCGTATCGACCTTTTTGCAAAATTTTCAATTACTTTGTGCACGCTCGTCATATCGAAACGAAACTTGTGCCAACAGGACCGTATCATTTTTTTGGTCATGTATGCCAAGTTTGGTCCGAATCTGAGAAGGTCGACCGGAACGCTATTTTGGCGGGCCCGCGACCCGATCCAACAGACGAATTTGTGCACGGCCCACCGGAATCCAACTTTGGACATACGGTTGGGTTCGTCTCGTCAAATCGGACCGGTAGATATATATTTTGATGACTTTAGAGACCGTAGGTTCTGGCACATTTTTTGGTGCAAAATGTGTCCAACGACGGACACCATTTTGACCCAAAATTATTGTTTTGCTCATGTGTCCATAATTGGATTTATGGGTAGACGTTTCTAACTAATTTGACTATTCTGAGAACGCTAGTAATGTCTATTTCAGCATTAGGAGACTGTTGTGCGAGTTGACCGTTCGTGGCTCATTGAGTGGGTTGTAGTTTTGATTTTTTCAGCTCAGGACAACAGACAAGTACATTCTCGGATAGTTTTCATTGCTTTAATATCTACTATATTCAATTCAGTTGTAGTAATTTACTTGATTCTTGAAACGAGGATACATGGACTAGTATACATGAATCTCGTCATGGGATGTCATTCCTGGTTTACCTGGTATATGAGTACATTGTTCGATATTGTTTCTTGTACTTGTATAGACACCGATTTGGGAGTGGGCTGGCCCCTTGCTCTTTGAATCCCGTGTCATGACGTGTCATGCCTGGATTCATTATACTACTCGGGGATGGGGAGTTATTAGAGGTTATGTGATCATTACCCCTACTTATTTATTACTTGTGCATAGCTCCACCCTTACTACAAGTAGGGTGTAGCCTGACCTTATACTACTTGTTCTTAGCTTTCCATTTTGGTTGGCCTGATCCCTATACTATTATACTACCTGTGCATAGCCGGTCAAATGGAACAGCCTGATCTTGACCCAAGTCGATCACATAACGCTCTAATATCTCATGGCACTTACCTTTTTATGTTTACATCATACCTTAGATTACTTTCCACTGTTTATATTCCACTTTTATCTTGTATCTCACACATGACATGATATCCTGATCTTCTGTACTGTTTTACTTTCAGTCTTGATATTTTATCTTATATTTTATTATAATTGTCTCTTATAGTATTTGACAATTCACATGGAACTGCTGTTAGTGTTTGTACTTGCTCAAATACTGACAGGATAACCCCCGTTATTTTTTAGAGGATTTAGATGTAGACTGTTCGACCAACTACGGGTTTGGCATAGATGGAGCCTACGACCAGAACCAGCCTGTGGACCCGGTGCTCATAGAGAATGCACAGCCTGTAGTGACTTAGTTTAGCTAGATTTTGTCTGGATTATATTCCAGCTTGATACTTTGAGACTTGTAGTATTTATTTGGGATCTTGTTTTATGTCTTGGATTCTGAACTTGTTATTGTGGCTCAGCACCATTTCAGACTAATTACTTCATCTTTATCCTTATCTTTATCACCGTGTTTATCTTCCTTAGATTTATGTGATTGAGTGGTGATTATATTCCTTCGTACGGAGATGATAGGTTATATTATTGTGTCTTAGATTCTATATATTCTAGATGACATTTACAGCGTTCTACCGCCAATACTGCGGCGTAGGCTGGACGTACCCACATACTCGTGCCCCTAAACAGGATACGGGTCGTGACAACGCTGGGGAGTTCTGCCATCTGGACAGATTTTTTAGGGACTCAGTGAGACAGCGAAGGTCCGGAGGTTCCGAAAGGGGTTAGTCAAGGAGGTCAAGTCCTTGACCAAGAGTGACCGGAGTGCCACTTTTGAGGAGATTCTGGTGGGTGCCCTAGCAGCAGAGGATGATCTTGAGCTGAAGCTCAAGAGGGGATGAGACGCTCATGGAGCCAGCAGCAGTAGAGGCCCGGCCAAGAGGCCGCACGTACAAATTCAGCAGCAGCAGTAGTAGAGGCCTGTTCAACAACAGTTTCAGTGCCAAGAACATATACTTTACCAACAGGCACCAAGGCAGCAGCCCATTAGTTTTAATTTCTACAAGAAGTCGGGTCATGGATGGAATGGCTGCAGAAAGAGACTAGGCAGGTGTTTACTTTGTGGTTTAGCGGAGCATCAGTGTAGGGAGTGTCACAAGAATCAGACACCATTGACTCAGGCAACAACAGGAGCTAGGGCTCCGACAGGGCAACAAAGGGGACCACCATTGCAAACTCAACAGCAGAGGTTTGTCCAGCATCAACAACAGGCCAGAGGAGGAGGCCAGCAGGGAAGAGCTTTCGCCATGACATTTGAGGATGCACATACAGTAGGAGAGATACTTGCAGGTTCTATTCTTCTCGATTCCGTTTCCACTTTTACCTTATAATAACTATCTTGAAATTTAATTCCGACAGTTTTGTCTACCTCCGTTCGTCGATAAATTTGATTCTTAGTATTATGTGTTGATTTGATTTTGATTTTTCTAATATAAGTCGTATGGGCTTGGTCGCCTTAGTTATGGAATCTAGAATCTTTTACAGTTGTATTAGCTAGCATAGTAAGGACATATAGTCTGATTTTGGACGTATTTCTCGGGTGTGGGAATTTAAGGTTTTCGCGGCCAAGCATACGGCAATGCAAAAATTTTAAATACTATAATTCTAGAGGTATGTACCTTAGTTGGGGACTCTATGATTATCGTAGCCTTGCTTACTAGTATGATGAAGATTCTGAGTCTCATGATTTTGGACAGACGCATATGATTATAGAATTGTATGATTAGAGACTTTGATTGATTTGGGGTTTGACCTAGAAAGAGTATGACCATCTTAATTTCAAGGACGAAATTCTTCTAAGGAGGGTAGACTTGTAACACCCACTTTTCTAACTGAGGATAATTTGAACTTTTGTAATTTTAGTCTTTTAATAATAAGATTTAAATAATGTTATGATTTTTGGTAATTTTTAATTCTTTTAAAACTATTTAAATTTGTAAATTGTGATTTTGGTGTTCTGCTAGTGTAACCCCAGAGACTACTTGACCTAGAGCCTAACCATGTGATTAGGGTGATTTATTTCTACATTTTTGCCTAAGGATATTTTGGTCATTTTGACTTTAAATGAAAAATCAATTTTGATTAATTATTATTGTGCTAATCTTTTTGTTAGAGACTAACCTAGCTTTGACCTAACCTAGATGTTAGTCATGACTATAGAGGCTTATTTAGATGGTTAGAAACTTAATAACTAAGTTAGAGAATATCTAGATGTTTGTAAGTTAGATATTTTATTAGCATTAGCCAAGAATTAGCTTGGGCCTTAAGTTGAGACTTTGAATTGATTGCTAGAGAGCCCATAGCCTTTCTCCATGCCCAAACCCTAACCCTAACCTATTTGTGGCCGGCTATGAGCAGCCCATAGGGAGACCCCAACCCTTATATAATGTCTCTTAGTGTTCACTTGCCTCTTTTAGAAATCCCCCTTTAGAAATCCTAATAGTTCTTCCCCAAATCATCAAATCTCACCATTCCTCCACCAAATTGATCCCACTCACTTGCATTGGAGGTCATTTCTGGAGTAGAGGCTGAAGGGATCTTGCTTGCTAGGTTTGGAGCTCACTTGGCCATTGGAGGAGGACTTCTCATTGTGGGGCTTTTTGATTGAGATCTCTCAATACGTAAAATCTCTCCAATTGATTCAAATCTTCATTTTTTTTCCATAGAAGCATCCATCTAGGTGTCCCCTAGCTGTAGAGTGAGTTTGGTAGGAATTGGTATTGGTTTGGTGTCCGTATCGGACACGTATCAGTATCCTTGCATATGTGCTTGATGAAATGCCTCAAAAGGGGTTTTGTTCATATTTTTGAAATCTATTTGAATAGGATTGTAGCTCTACATGTATGTTTTCATTTCCCCATGCACTGAGCATCATGTAGTATCGTTTTTGTGTCCTAATTTGGACAGGACACGCCGTACGAGCCCTCTCGTGCATGTACTGCTACTCGATTGGCACAGAGATAGGGGCAACCTTGGACAACACCGCCCTTGAGTTTCGTGTCACCTCGTGTCGTATCGAAGGAGTTCTCGTACGTGCACTGGTTTCGCACCACACTGTTGCGCACGAAAACTCCATACTGATACGCATCTCGTATCGAGACACGACACGACGTAGACACAAAACTAAGTGTCGATCGTGTAGCCCTATACCTGGGCTACACGTGGGTGTGAGGGCACGTGGCGTGGGGTGGCCTTTGTCGTGTCCACAAGGACACGAACCCATCGCACGAGACTATGCAGCGTGCTATGTGTCTGTGTATGTTCGATTCGTGTTTGGACACTTCGTGTCCAGTTTATGGACACAAATCAACCCTCAGAGACACGTAATTACATGTGTACCACTTTGGTACAATTAATTTGACATTTTAATTGGTTTTCGTATGTTGATTTGGGTTTTTCTTTCGAACTCTGATACACTATTTACAGAGTTCACATTTTGGGTTTTCAATTTATTTAATCCCTTTTTTATATGTTAATGTGTTCAATTATAACTGAGATAACATGTTGGGATGTCTGGGATTCATGTTGGGTCTGTTTGGGCATGTTTTATTCAATTCGAGACCATTTTCTATGTATACTTATATTGAACAAGTATATACATATGTAAATGTATATATTTAACTATAACTTACGTGATAACCTGAGAACTGAAACCCTTGATGTCCAGTATGTTATCCCCTCTATACGTATGTATACACCATTACACTCTTTGATAACACACACCTATTCACTACCTGACACCTCTAAAGTTCCCTATGACACTATACATTGCATTGACAAATTAACTACTTAACACTTTGACACCATGTTTACATTAACCCCCCATACTACATGCTACTGCTACACTACATTATTGACACCTTGATGCCACTAGTTCACATTGACACCATATATTCTTCTCACTATGTATGCTGCCCCCTTTTACAAGTTCACTTTGACACTCATCACACACACACACACATTTATAAATCTGCCCCCCCATTCTAAACTGCCATGTTCGTGCGCTTATTGACACTACACCCTCTTTACACTTGACTCACATCACCCCCTCTCTATCTCTCTCTCTGTATAATATATATATATATATATATATATATATATATATATATATATATATATATATATATATATATATATATATTTTTTACTTTTCTAAAATGAGGGTAATTTTGAACTTTTGTAATTATACTCATTTAATAATAATATTTAAATCATGTTATGATTTTTGATGATTTTTAATCAATTTTAAAACTATTTAAAATATTAAAATGTGATTTTGATGGTTAACTAGTGTAACCCTAGTTTTGCTAAGCCTACAGACTAAACTTGACCACAGGGACCTAACCATATGATTAGGATGACTAATTACAACTTTTTAGCCTAAGGGTATTTTGGTCATTTTGACAATTTTGTGAAATTATAAATTATATTAATTAAATATGTGCTAGTTAATTATTTGAGACTTAACCTAGAAGTTTAGCCTAATCTAGATTAGTCATGGGGATTAGATGATGATTAGAACCTTCCTACTAAGTGCCAATATTAGCAATATCTAGATATTTCTAAGTAGGATATTTTCTCCTTAGGATATTTGTAGAAAGAAAGCCTTAAGACTAAATTGAACAAATGGAAGGACTTAAAATTTGGTGGAGAAGCCTTAGCCACCCATCTACATCTAAACCTAACCCTAATTCATTTTGTGGCATCCACAAGTAGTAATTCTCCCTCCTATAAAGTATCATTTAGTAGCCCCTTGCCTCTTTTAACACCTACTAAGAAACCCTAACTTGTTCTTCCCCAAATTCCTCCACCTTTATCCAAATTGATTCCAAATTGAGACTACTCTCTTGCATTGGGAGTCATTTCAGATGTGGAGGATAGTGGGGGCTTGCTAGCAAGGACTTGAAGAGCACTTGGCCATAGCTTGTGGAGGGAACAACTCACTTAGAAGCCTTTTCATTGAGTTTGAACTTTCAATAGGTAAAACCCTACAAACCCTAATAAATTCCTGATTTCTTTCCATAGATGCATTCATTTAGGGTTTTCCTAGGTGTAGCCCAAGTTTGGTAGGAATTCGTGTCCATTAGGTATACATGTTGGACACGTATCGGTGTTTTTAAATAAGTGTTTGGTGAAATGCCACTTAGAAATAAAAGTTAATGATTTTCAAAACTAATTATATGTATTGGTAGCCCCATATGTGGGGATTTAATTTCAAGTTGACTGAGTTAATTTCTGCTCTTTTTTGTGTCCAAATTGGACACGCACACTGTGCACGAGACACTACACAGGGATACTGTGATCCCCTGCTGCTCGCGTGTCCTAGCGGACACGACACGACACCATCAGCCATGAAACTTCATGGACATGTGGGGGAACCCACTGACATCATGTCCATGAAGTTTCATGTGTCCTCGATCAGTGTGCGCAAAGAAATCGCATGTGCACTGGTCCTTGCCTACGCGTGGCCGCGCGAGTTTTGCTCTCTGATACGCATTGATTGACACGTGCAGACACTATTTGGAAACCTCGTATCATGTCTAGTGTATAGCCCTAGTGCTAGGCTACACGTGGGTATGATCACGAGGCATGTCGTGTCCCGTGGCGTGTCCACGAGGGCCATAACACGCTGCACGAGACAGTTTGTGCACATTTCCTGGATGTGTGTTTGACTGTAAATTGGACACTTCGTGTCCAGTTTTTGGATACGAAATCAATCCCTATGACACGTACACGTGTGTTCTACATGCTGGCACACTTTAATTTGTGATTAATTAGGTTTTCGATGCATGAACTTAGAATTCGAGGTATCGGGTTATGCCAAAGCCTGATACTGAGCCTATTTGCTTTTTCTGATTCTTTAACCATTTAATAAGTTAATAATATATGATTTGCATGATTTTTAACATGATGAACATGTTTGATGTATGAGTTATGATGTGGGTTTGAACTGGTTGATTGGGTAGGGTTTTCGAATTGATTATGATACTTGAATACGTGTGTTTTAACAAGTTGGTTTTAAATTCAAAACTGAGGAATGAGTATGAATTTTGATTTGTATATTGTATGTTAACTGAGTTACCTTACTATTTTTATAAAATCTAAAAATAGAGTTTGATCTTTAAATCTAAACTGTGGCAGTGAGTTGATTGGTTTCTGAGTTTTAGTTTGAGGATGTTAACTGGGTTTGGGATTTAATATGCAATGGGGTTTGATAGATGTATGTGAAAACTAATTTGGGTTTGAACCTATGTATGAACTTCATTTTTCTGAACTTGGTTTTGATTTTAATGTTAAAACAGAACTTAGGTTGATTAGATACCAATGTTAATATGTTAAACAATGAGAGTTGGGTTTTCATTTGAAAACTGATTTGGGTTTTGAACTTGCTAACTGAGAATGAATGATTAGGTTTGAATGTTGTATGAAATTTGAGAATTAAGTGTGATGTTGTAACTAAACTTTGGGTTTATTTATATATTATCTGAGTTTCATGCTGCACCCCTATTGTCTGTACACTGAGCTGCTGTACACATCACTCCCCATGCTGCTACACTTGACACTTCACTTTCATATGATACACACACACTCATGACACCCCCTACCTAGATCACACACACAGCCTCCCTCTCTAATTTTTCCCTCTCTATATTCATATATGTATGTATATATGTATATATGTATGTATACCATGTATATATGTAATGTATGTATAAATGTATGTGTGTATGTAAATATTTGTATACATATTTTGTATGGTATAATATATATATATATATATATATATATATATATATATATATATATATATATATATATATATATATATATGAAGGCATGCATATAGATAATATATATATGATATTTACGTAGATGTGTATGCATACCTATATATACTTTTGATATATTGAATTGTATATATATATATATATATATATATATATATATATATATATCTTGATTGTGATATCTATTTTGGTATAGGAGTTTGGTTAGGGCTAAGATTGACTAAACCTAGACTAGAGTTGACCTAGATTGGACTAGTAGACCTAGTTGACTTCATGTTGACTAAAGTTGACCAAGTGTTGACTTTAGTCTAGAATGACCTAAAAATCATATAGAAAGTATTGTTAACTTCATTATTACCAATGTGGATACATCATGACATGTGTTGCTCTAAATAGGAGTCAGATACCTCGATTCGGACAATATATTCTCACAGACATTTAGATCACAGGCGAGTACATTCTCTGACCGTTTCATACTTGTTAGAATTTATATTCCGGCTCTAGATTACTTTACTTGATGCTGATAGATATCATCACGGATTGGTAATATATGGATCTTTTCATGGGATGTTATCCCCCTTAGCGGGCGCATCGGATATTTCATGTCATGTGTTTCATGTACATCATGTATTCCTTGCTCTTGCGTTATTCATGTACTCTCATGTTCTCTCATGTTCTTTCATGTACACTCATGTACTTTCATGTGCTCTCATGTACGTCCATGTTTCCTCATGTGCTTCATGTGTAACCAAAACATCATGTTCGTAATGTAACTTGACTGGATCCTTGTGTATTGATTGTGGGTAGGGGTGAGTATAAATGGTCATGTGATTTAGCCATCATGTTCACTCTGTTACTTTTTATGTGTTATCATGTACAACACAGCCTTCTTGGCTAGTGTCCCTCATGTACACCCATGTTATATCATATTCAACCCAAGCCAATTACATGCCATCTCGTACTCTAAATCACTAGTCACTTACTGTTCTTACTTATCATATATATATATCCAGTTATCAAATATCTCTCATGTTTTTATGTACATCTTCTTACAATATTTCATGTATCTTACTCTATTGCTTGCTTTTTATTTTCTGCCATGATATGAACTACGTGAGATGTATTGTGATCGTTCCTGTCCTGACTTGACCTGTTGAAAATATTACAGAGGATGAGGAGGAGTTCTACCCTACCTACTACGGAGTAGGCTTAGATGACACTTGCAACCTGGACCCCCAAGAGGTTCATGCAGCTGCTGAGGATCCTACCACTGCCTAGAGTAGATAGTTAGACTGTTATTTCTTTTCTTCATGTCATTTATTGTTTATGGTTTCAGAGTTGTATTATATTTGAGATGTTGAGACTTGTGGTTGTTAACTTGTATTTATTTATCTTCTGTTTGTACCTCAGTTTTGAGGATTTCATTATCTATCATATCGTGCTATTTCCATCTTTAGACTTGTGTTTGAGTTGTACCTTCTGTGATTGGCCTCCGTTTGGAGAGTATATCATATTGTAGTTAGTTGAGATCATGACTTAGAACAGCGTTCTACCGCCGACACTGCGGCGTAGGCTGGACGTTCCCACTTCTCGTGCCCCTACACTGGGTGCGGGTCGTGTCTATATATATATATATGTTTGTTAAGAAATGTATGAATGCCATGATGAATGCAATAAATGTATACATGTATGCATATGCAAATATGTAGGTAAAGTATAAATGTAATACAAGTATCTATGTATGCATATAGGTAAGCTAGTGTATTGGTAATATAGGCATACATGAATGAATGGATGCATGAATAATGTAATATATGTATACATGTATGTATTGTGATATTTGTATATAGGCCTAGTGTTAGAGTAACCTATAGGCTATATGATATGTGATATGGGCTATAGGCCATGTACTTGGTAGTATAGTCTTGGTTTAGATATATGTGTATATATATATGATATACATTTATACCTAGACATTGGTTAGGACTAAGATTGACTAACCTAGACTAGAAAATCCAAAATAAATTATTATAAGTTAAAATTATTATTTGTATATACAAAAAGAACATTTATGTACATATCTTATAAAACTTTATATAAATAGATACATAACTTAAATACCCTAGAAATAATTCCCTAACGTAAAAATATATACATATATAAATAATATATTCGTAATCTTTCCCACAAGAATATTATGTTCATATACTGTAAGGCCTCGTTGATTCACGGAAAGGAAATCAATTCCCAAGTATTTTCCATGGGGATGGGAAAGTAGAATTCCTATCAAATTTCCTTTCCTATGTTTGGTTGGTGTAGGAAAGGAAAGAAAAAATATATCATTGTTCCAACAATATCCAATGTCAACATAATTATAATGTAGAGTTAATTGGTAAAATAGGTAAAAAATCAAGGCTACTTTTGTCATAATGTTTGGTAATTAATGTTGGAAAAGGAGGAGGGAAAATGAATCCCTTGGGTCATGAGAGGAACCATTTTCCCTCCTATTTTCCTCCATGTCAGAAAAGTGTTTCCCAAATTTGTGGCTACCAAACAAAGGAAAGGAACAAGTTTCCTTTCCGGATTCCTTAAATACGTGAACCAAACGAGGCCTAAGGGAAACCTATATTACCTATATTTCATAATACATAAAAATCTTCTACAAATTTCCAAATGCTTAAAACATAAGAATAATTTGTAAATAACTAAAAATTATTTTAGTACAAAGAAAACTTCCAACTCATCATTCATGTATAAACTATTTGATTTTCAATATAAACAAAAAATCTTTAACTTCTTTAATATATATATATATATATATATATATATATATATATATATATATATATATAATATATATTAAAACAACTACCCAATTTATTCATAAAGGCCGAAAAGGCCGAACCATTACAAGTATACCAGAAGGCGCAAAATGCCGATGCCTATACACGTATACTGACAAAAGAAGAGGCAAACGAAAAACAAAACGGATAAGGCGAAGAAAGGAGGGAGGTCCAGAGAGCCGTCTGACTGTGCTTACAGAGGGCTTTTCGTTTGCGGCACTGACGAATGGTCTTCCATATTAGTTTGTCGACGTTGTACTAGTAGCCTTCGTATCTCGCCTTGTTCCGATTTTTCCAGATCACCCAAGTGGCAGCTGCAGCGACGATCGGGTGGCCATGGGATGCTGAAGCCCAGGTCGCCATGAGCTGGTGAAAGTTGTCGCCCCCAGTAGGCAGTCTGCATCGCTGGAAAAGAGCTCTCCAGATCTGGACCGGCAGGTCCCCTTGACTGAGGATGTGGTTGACTGTTTCTGCTTTTCGGTCAGAGCAGCATGTGCATGCTGAAGCCAGGCTGAAGCCAATTGTGTTGAGAGTGTCGTCGGTGGGAAGAATATTGCGAAGGGCACGCCAGATAAGGAAGGACCACTTCTTGGGGATGCAAGTCTGCCAGAATGAAGCGATCGTAGGAGACGGGTTCGCGATGCTGAGGATGACCATTCTGGCCGATTTGACCGAGAATGTACCGCTATTATCGGGCATCCACTCGAGCTTGTCTGCGTCCTGCCCGATCCTCAAATCGTTACGTCAAATATAATCGACCACCTCGGGACCAGCCCATAACTGGACTTTGTCCTAATTCCAGGTGTTATTAAGAGGGTCCCATATGTCCTTGATAGAGCTGTTCCTAGGAGCCGTAGAATTGTTGGGTAGCAAGGTGTCGCCAACCCAGCGCTTCCAAAATGGCGACGCCTCACCAATTCCCACCTTAAGGCGAATCGCTGGTTCGGCGAGGGATCGCCCAATAAGAATGTGCCTCCAGGCCGCGGATGATCTGCTGTTAGCGATGGCCGTAGACAGGTGAATGTGCTAGAAGTATCTGGCCTTCATGAACCTGGACCACAAGTTCTTGCTTGTGCGAAGCGACCACCATAATTTCATAGAGTGTCACGACCCGCACCCACTGTGAGGGTACGAGTACGTAACAGCACCTAGCCTACGCCGCAGTGTCGGCGGTAGAACGCTGTCCTAGGTTACTATCTAATCAACAACTCACGCAATTATATAATATACTTGTCAAATCTTAACTCCGAATGGAGGACAAGTATAGATATAATGAAATCACAATCACAGTCTAAGCACGATAAGATAACACAGAAGTTTATAACTAAAGACTAAATAACAACGATTATAACTACTAAAATAATAATATCTTAAACAAACTCAAATACAAACTCGTATCTCAAGTTATTACAATTCAAGTTTTAAAACATAAAAACTAAACCAAGTCTACTAGCTAGTCTCCCGATCACTCCTGAGTGTCGGGGCCATAGGTAGCTAAGCCATCTCCTGCTCCTAGGCAAGTAGGGCAAATATCCTCAGGGCAATCAACTGTAATATTTTCAACAGGTCCAGTCAGGACAGGAACGAGCACAATCTCATCTAGAAAACCCAAGTAAATGACAGAGAACTATAAAGCAGTTATAGACAGTTGTATTGATGAACATGGCAGTTTATATTCAGGTGAAGGTATAGAGAGACAGATAAGGTACAAGAAAAGTAAGTAACTAAACAAGAGAAGAAATCATGGCAATAAAGACTGTAAAATAAAATCTAACTGAACTAGAGTAACATGATGAGTCCAGACAGTACAATTTAAGTTGAGTGTAATCCCAATGTGAGTCTAATACAAGATGAGTCGAATGTGATTCTAATCATTGTTCTAATAAGGTGATTCGAATAAGGTGATTCAAATAGTGATTCATATGATGATCTAACAATGATTCGAATAAATTCTTCAAGTGTGTTTTAAAATACCGAGTTCGACATGTAAATGGCTGTAGGTAATACGACACACCACACACTGATCAGGTGAGGGATGGCTATCGTTCGAATATTATTCACAGAGGGGTGATTCGAATAGGAGGATATGTCTACATATCTAATCAGTATTTCCCTGCCTAGTCTAATACAAATGAATCCATAATCCAACACATAAGACGAATACAAGTTCAACCAGCACATGAAGATACGAATAGGTGGTTCGAATAGTGATTCGTATGGTGATTCGAATAATAGAGGCAAGACGAGTAAGTATGTGTGTCATATACATGGATTCAGTAATAACAATACGTGTTTGTAACAAAGGATCACATACAGCTAACTAGAACTAAAGTACAGTAATTTACAAGTAAATAAGAGAACTATCAGAGAATGTACTCGCCTGCTACTCTGAAAAGAGTAGTGTAATATCAGATGTCTGCACCGGAGTCACAATGTCCTAAATAGAGCAGTACAGGTTATAATGTGTTTAAAATAAGATAAATGGAGTTTATGATGCAATCTACATGATTTCTAGGCCAATCTAGGTCAAAGTCAACTCTAAGTCAAACCTGATCAATATCTAGGTCAACTATAGCTAAACCATGCCAAGGCTCACAACCAGAACATTAACCAAGCTACAATGATCCCAAAATCCCTTATCAACTACCAGCCTTATACATATAATGTAATACATGTACATGTATATATAACTGCTATATATATATATATATATATATATATATATAGACTGATACAAGAGTTAGAAATGAATACAGAGGTCAAGTGTTACTTAATTAAGAGGTAGGCTAGAAGGTTCACAGAGGCAAGAAATCAAACTCCCTGAAGAACGTCAAACAACCACCATTATTAATTTCTACACAAGCCCTCATCAACTACCACCTATTAGGCTATATAGCCACTAGTCTAAAGGCATTTACTACTACTAACCAACTTATATATACATAACATATAAACATATATACATATACATATCATCTGCATGCTACTATACTAACTTCCCTCTTTACCTTATACATGAATATTCACATATATAAACCATGAAAATCTATCCTAGACTCTAGAGTGGTAACACTCCAAACCTTAGATTAAACTCTATTACCATGCTAGTAGGTAACATCCCAATGTCATGCATATCTAGACGTATCCTATATATTGGTAATACAATATCTATCAAGTACCCTTCCCTAGTCATCTAGGTAGACTCAACCTTAGTTACTGAGGGCAGCCCCTATCTAGGTTAAGGCTACACCTACTATAGCTAAAATAGGATAACGTATACTAGATACTAAACTAGGCTAAACTATGAGGGTATCTAATACATATATATATATATATATATATATATATATATATATATATATATATATATATATATATATAATATACCCTCATAGTTTAGCCTATAATAATATATATATATATATATATATATATATTATATATATATATATATATATATATAGGCTAAACTATGAGGGTATATTATATTATATATATATATATATATATATATATATATATATATATATATATATATATATATATATATATATATAAAATATATATATATAAATAAAAAAAAAATATATTATATATATAAAATATATATATATATATATATATATATATATATATATATATATATATATATATATATATATATATATATATATATATTATATATAGTATACCATGTTATTCTCTAGATACCCCAATCTTGTTTAGGATACACACATCAGCATGGCCAAATGGCCCATGCCCTGCTCCCAGCATTGGGGCCATCCCCTGCTGCCATGCTGCAGCTGCATGCTACTGCAATGCTCTGCAGGGCCAAGCCAAAAGGAACCCTTAGACCCAAACCAAAAATCCTGAACTAAGTGGCCTATGCCTGCCCGACCCTCTCTCTAACCCAAGCCAATAACCCCTACTCCCATCTAACTGATACAAATATCAAGGGACTGAATGCATCTCGATAATTCACAGTGTGCATACATAATGTGTGTGTGGTGTAGAGAGTGAAGTGCACATGACAGTTAAGTTTCTAGGTCGACAGTGGGCTATATGTGTGTACATATGTACCATGGGACTGCTCTCATTTGTGGTGTGTGTCAAAAATGGTTTAGACATAGGTGTGTGTCAAACAATGACAGTTACACATTTAACTAACAGTGTGTTTGCAATGTGTATAAAATGAAACTGTTCTCAGTCAACTGATTTTCAGTTTGTGTGTGCCAAACATGAAATTGGCAAGTAAAGGCCTGTATGTGTATAGGAATGGGGCAATGTGTGTGTATGTGTGTGTTACTTAACATGAAGGGTGTGTGGATAGTACATGGGAAGGTGTGTGTGAGCCAATCTCAAGTTTTTAGCTAATCAGTGAAACAACAAGGCAATTCAAGTCTCAAGTTGGTAATGTAAACCACAGGGTTGTGTTCAAAACAGTATCAAATTGTGTATTCTGTCTTAACAGTTTATTGCTTCTAAAGCCAAAACAAACTGAAAACTAATCATCAATGCAATACCAAACAACCCTTAAGTAATACACATGTAATCAAATCTAACATGACAATTGGACATCAAAAATTCAGTTAAATCAGGGAATTAAAACAGAATTTTAATTTCAGGAAAACTGTGTGTAAGTGTCAGTGCTAACATGTTAGTTCACTCATCCAAAGCATATTTCAAATCCAAAAGCCTAACACCAGCCACTAATCAACATTGTAGTAATCAATCACACATGTATATGAATCTACATGATAATTAATATCAAAGAAATCAATTTAGTTATACTTTAAAAATCAGAAAAAATCGAAATCAGGACTGTGTATCAGTCGGATAGGAGAACCCAAATTCGAATTCAAAACATGTTAAATATACAAATTAATGGTTGGTAAATAATGGTGTAGGTGTCATAGGGCCACACGAGTCTCCACGTGTCTCTACGACTGGACACGGCGTGTCCAAGTCATGAAACACGCACATACACATCGCGTGCACAGACTGCATCGTGCTGCGATACAGTCGACTCGTGGACACGACTCGTGCCACTTCATACCACGTGGACGTGTCCCTAGATTCGCCAAGGATAGGGGAACATGCTCGTGTGTCTGCAACTTGTCCACAACACGCGTACATTCGATACGGACACCGTATCAATGAACAGTTGCACGCACGTGTGTGTGTTTGAAAATTCAGTGCGTGTCAATTTTCTCTCAAACCACTCGATGAAATCGACCCAAATTTGTGTGTGTTGTGTCAGTCATGTGTCCTAGGTGTGTCCAAAATTTCGTGTCAAGACGTGCAGTGTCGTGTCCGCTACAGTGCCCGAGCAGCAGGGCACTGAGCGCAGCCTGCTGCGTGCCTGTTCGTATCCTAGTTTGACACGACACGACACAAAACCCTAGTCAGTCTTCATGGAACCTAAAGTACACATAGATCTACAATTCCATGCAATTAGTTTAGCAAAAATCAAAAATAAAATCCTTAGAGGCATTTAATCAAACCCTACACAACACTTATGACATGTGTCCGATACGGACACCAAACGGACACGAATTTGACCCAAACTTCAGGGACAGCTAGGGGACTCCTAGATCTAGCCCTAAATGCAAAGAAAACGAAACTAAAATACAATTTAAGGGATTTTACCTATAGGTGCAATTAGCAAGAAAAAGCCCTAAAATGAAGTGTTCCTCCTTGCTAGCTCGGATCCCGAAATTGCTCAAAATCTGGGATTCTCTCCACCAACTGTAATTAAACACTAATTAGGTCCTAATGCAAAAGACTAGAGTTAAAAAGGAGTTGAAATGAAAAAGTTATGGAATGGCTCTTTACCTCTTTCTTCAAAGCTTGAAAAAAAATAATAAAAGAGGCAAGAACAAGGAGGAGATTATTTATAGGAAAAGGGGAGCCCTGGTGGCTGGTCATAAAGTGGAAAATTAGGGTTAGGGTTTAGTCTAATGGCTATGGGCCTAATTGCACTAGTCATGGAACCTATTTCTAAGTCTCAAGTCTATGGACCAAATCACCAATCCTCATATTTCAAACTTGATCTTAAGTGACCTAACTAGAGTTGACTTAAGTTAGACTTGGGTCCATACCATGTTAACTTAGGTCACCAAGTCAAAGTCAAAATCTAGGACAGTCTCTTAAGTCACAGCTTAGCAAAAGTCAAAATTAACAATCACCAATGCAATAAATCATGAAATAATTCAAAGAGGCCAAATGACCAAAATACCCTCATGCTCAAAAGTAAAAATAAATTATCCTAATGACATGGTCAGGCTCTAGGTCAGACAGTCTCTCAGGTTACACTAGCAAGGCATCAAAATCAAAAGCCATGACTTAAAACAGTTTTAAATTGATTAAAAATCACCAAAAATCATAATGTGATTTAAATACAAATAAATAATAATACAAAATTTTAAAAATACCCTCATTCTAGAAACTGGGTGTTACAAGTCTACCCCCTTAGAAAAATTTCGTCCTCGAAATTAAGATGATCGCGCCCTTCCTAGGTTAAACCCCAATCAATCAAAGTCGAAGCAACACAATCCTACTGGTCGTGATTCTACAGTCTCGAACAGGGTAGCTACACTATCTAGCAATCACAAGCAATATCCTGGCAGGTACTAATGGAAATCACACCTGAAAGTGGGGAGAAAGAATAAGAAGGACAAATCTGCTAACCCATCACCTGCGTCGTCTACTCTACTCGACTATCAGCGCAAAAGCCCTGCCCCTCTGGGGTGTATCCCTCTGATGGTGCGGGACACGGTGCTGCGCTACAGGTGGCCTAGCTCCCTCTATCTAATCCATGACACTCAAGTAATATCCACCCTGATATTCTACTCAATTATACTATGGCACCATCTATATGGTATCTATTCTGCAATCTGATAAATAATACCCGTCTATCCAGAACCATGTTAGCAGAATCCTCGTCACACCAGTAAGTATGGCTGCGATAATCCATAGAGTCCACAACTAATGTACATATCTCTAGAATCATGGTATTTAAAATTTTTGCATTGCCGCTAGCTTGGCTGCGAAAACTTTAAATTCCCACACCCGAGAAATACATCCAAAATAAGACTCTATCTCATCGCCCAACCAGCTGATATGGCCCTAGAAGACTCTAGATTTCATGATTGAGGCAACCTAGCCCATAATGTTATCTTGGTAGAAAATCAAGTCAATATGAATACCAAGAATCAAATTCAATGATGAACAAGGAAGTACAGAAACTGTCGGAATCGAATCTCGAGATGGTTTATAATAAGATTCTTAGGGTCATCCCAGGAATCTTCTCAAGTAGTCCTAACTGTGATTGAGTACTCTCTCAACTAAAGCCTATTTCTTAGTTCCTATCGTAGGCGCGCAGCAGTACAACTAATCGTTGCACTACCATGATATCGCACTAATGCGACTCTCGACCTGCATGGGCCACCACTAAAAATGTGTCACGACCCGCAACCACTGTGAGGGTACGAGTACGTAACAGCGCCCAGCCTACGCCGCAGTATCGGCAGTAGAACGCTTTTCTAGGTTACTATCTAATCAACAACTCACCACGCAATTATATAATGTACTTGTCAAATCTTAATTCCGAATGGAGGACAAGTATAGATATAATGAAATCACAATCACAGTCTAAACACGATAAGATAACACAGAAGTTTATAACTAAAGACTAAATAACAACAATTATAACTACTAAAAAATATCTCAAACAAACTCAAATACAAACTCGTATCTCAAGTTATTACAATTCAAGTTTTAAAAAATAAAAACTAAACCAGTTTACTAGCTAGTCTCCGGATCACTCCTGAGTGTCGGGCCATAGGTAGCTAAGCCATCTCCTGCTCCAAGGCAAGTAGGGCAAATATCCTCAGGGCAATCATCTGTAATATTTTCAACAGGTCCAGTCAGGACAGAACGAGCACAATCTTATCTAAAAAACCCAAGTAAATGACAGAAAACTATAAAGCAGTTATAGACAGTTATTGATGAACATGGCAGTTTATATTCAAGTGATGGTATAGAGAGACAGATAAGGTATAAGAAAAGTAAGTAACTAGACAAGAGAAGAAATCATGGCAATAAAGACTGTAAAATAAAATTTAGCTGAACTAGAGTAACATGATGAGTCCAGACAGTAGAATATAAGTCGAGTGTAATCCCAATGTGAGTCTAATACAAGATGAGTCGAATGTGATTCTAATCATTGTTCTAATAAGGTGAATCAAATAAGGTGATACGAATAAGGTGATTTGAATAGTGATTCATATGATGATCTAACATTGATTCGAATAAATTCTCCAAGTGTGTTTTAAAATATCGAGTTCGACATGTAAACGGCTGTAGGTAATACGGCACACCACACACTGATTAGGTGAGGGATGGCTATCATTCGAATATCATTCACAGAGGGGTGATTCGAATAGGGAGATATATCTACATGTCTAATCAGTATTTCCCCGCCCAGTCTAATACAAATGAATCCATAATCCAACACATAAGACGAATACAAGTCCAACCAGCACATGAAGATACGAATAGATGGTTCGAATAGTGATTCGTATGGTGATTCGAATAATGAGACAAGACGAGTAAGTATGTGTGTCGTATACATGGATTCAGTAATAACAATACGTGTTTGTAACAGAGTCACATACAACTAACTAGAACTGAAGTATAGTAATTGACAAGTAAATGAGAGAACTATCAGAGAATGTACTCGCCCACTACTCTGAAAAGAGTAGTATAATATCAGATGTCTGCACCGGAGTCACAATGTCCTAAATAGAGCAGTACAGGTTATAATGTGTTTAAAATAAGATAAATAGAGTTTATGATACAATCTACATGATTTTTAGGCCAATCTAGGTCAAAGTCAACTCTAAGTCAAACCTGGTCAATATCTAGGTCAACTATAGCTAAACCATGCCAAGGCTCACAACCAGAACATTAACCAAGCTACAATGATCCCAAAATCCCTTATCAACTACCAGCCTTATACATATAATGTAATACATGTACATGTATATATAACTGCTATACATATATATATAGACTGATACAAGTTTAGAAATTAATACAGAGGTCAAGTGTTACTTAACTAAGAGGTAGGCTAGAAGGTTCACAGAGGCAAGAAATCAAACTCCCTGAAGAACATCAAACAACCACCATTATTAATTTCTACACAAGCCCTCATCAACAACCACCTACTAGGCTATATAGCCACTAGTCTAAAGGCATTTACTACTACTAACCAACTTATATATACATAACATATAAACATATATACATATACATATCATCTGCATGCTACTATACTAACTTCCCTCTTTACCTTATACATGAATATTCACATATAAAACCATGAAAATCTATCCTAGACTCTAGAGTGGTAACACTCCAAACCTAGGCTAAACTCTATTACCTTGCTAGTAGGTAACATCCTAATGTCATGCATGTCTAGACGTATCCTATATATTGGTAATACAATATCTATCAAGTACCCTTCCCTAGTCATCTAGGTAGACTCAACCTTAGTTACTAAGGGCAGCCCCTAACTAGGTTAAGGCTACACCTTTCTATAGCTAAAATAGGATAACATATACTAGATACTAAACTAGGCTAATCTAGGAGGGTATCTAATACATAACATATATATATAGTATCACATGTTATTCTCTAGATACCCAATCATGTTTTAGGATACACACATCAGAGCATGGCCAAATGGCCCATGCCCTGCTCCTAGCATTGGGGCTATCCCCTGCTGCCATGCTGCAACTGCATGCTACTGCAATGCTCTGCAGGGCCAAGCCAAAAGGAACCCTTAGACCCAAACCAAAAATCCTGAACTAAATAGCCTATGCCTGTCCGACCCTCTCTCTAATCCAAGCCAATAACCCCTACTCCCATCTAACTGATACGAATATCAAGGGACTGAATAATGCATCTCAGTTATTCATAGTTTACATACATAATGTGTGTGTGTAGAGAGTGAAGTGTACATGACAGTTAAGTTTCTAGGTCGACAGTGGGCTATATGTGTGTACATATGTACCATGGGATTGCTCTCATTGTGTGTGTGTTGTGTCAAAAATGGTTTAGACATAGGTGTGTGTCAAACAATGACAGTTACACATTTAACTAACAGTGTGTTTGCAATGTGTATAAAATGAAACTGTTCTCAGTCAACTGATTTTCAGTTTGTGTGCCAAACATGAAATTGGCAAGTAAAGGCCTGTGTGTGTATAGGAATGGGGAAATGTGTGTGTATGTGTGTTTACTTAACATGAAAGGTGTGTGGATGGTACATGGAAAGGTGTGTGAGCCAATCTTAAGTTTTTAGCTAATCAGTGAAACAACAAGACAATTCAAGTCTCGGTAATATAAACCACAGGGTTGTGTTCAAAACAGTATCAAAATTATGTATTCAGTCTTAATAGTTTATTGCAACTTCTAAAGCCAAAACAAACTGAAAACTAATCATCAATGCAATCCCAAACCAACCCTTAAGTAATACACATGTAATCAAATCTAACATGACAATTGGACATCAAAAATTCAGTTAAATCAGGGAATTAAAAATAGAATTTTAATTTCAGGAAAACTGTGTGTAAGTGTCAGTGCTAACATGTTAGTTCACTCATTCAAAGCCTATTTCAAATCCAAAAGCCTAACACCAGCCACTAATCAACATTGTAGTAATCAATCACACATGTATATGAATCTACATGATAATTAACATCAAAGAAATCAGTTTAATTATACTTTAAAAATCAGAAAAATGGGAATCAGGACTGTATATCAGTTGGATAGGAGAACCCAAATTCGAATACAAAACATGTTAAATATACAAATTAATGGTTGGTAAATAATGGTGTAGGTGTAGTAGGGCCACACGAGTCTCCATGTGTCTCCACGACTGGACACGGCGTGTCTAAGTCATGAAACACGCACAGACACATTGCGTGCACAGACTACATCGTGTTGCGATGTAGTCGACTCGTGGACACGACTCGTGTCACTTCATACCACGTGGACGTGTCCCTAGATTTGCCAAGGATAGGGGAACATGCTCGTGTGTCCGCAACATGTCCACAATACGCGTACATTCGATACGGACACCGTATCAGTGAACAGTTGCACGCGCGTGTGTGTGTTTGAAAATTCAGTGCGTGTTGATTTCCTCTCAAACCATTCGATGAAATCGACCCGAATTTTGTGTGTGTTGTGTCAGTCATGTGTCCTAGGTGTGTCCAAAATTTTGTGTCAAGACGTGTAGTGTCGTATCCGTTACAGTGCCCGAGCAGCAGGGCACTGATCGCAGCCTGCTGCGTGCGTGTTCGTGTCCTCGTTCTGACACGACACGACACAAAAACCTACTTAGTCTTCATGAAACCTAAAGTACACATATAGATCTACAATTCCATGCAATTAGTTTAGCAAAAATCAAAAATAAAATCCTTAGAGGCATTTAATCAAACACCTACACAACACTTATGACACGTGTCCGATACGAACACCAAATGGACACGAAATTGACCCAAACTTCAGGGACAGCTAGGGGACTCCTAGATCTAGCCCTAAATGCAAAAAAATGAAATTAAAATACAATTTAAGGGATTTACCTATAGGTGCTAAAGCCCCAAAATGAAGTGTTCCTCCTTGCTAACTCGGATCCCCAAATTGCTCAAAATCCAGGATTACTCTCCTCCAACAATAAATAAACACTAATTAGGTCCTAATGCAAAAGACTAGAGTTAAAAAGGATTTGAAATGAAAAAGTTATGGAATGGCTCTTTACCTCTTTCTTCAAAGCTTGAAAAAAATAATAAAAGAGACAAGAACAAGGAGAGATTATTTATAGGGAAAGGGGAGCCCTAGTGGCTGGTCATAAAGTAGAAAATTAGGGTTAGGGTTTAGTCTAATGGCTATGGGCCTAATTGCACTAGTCATGGAACCTATTTCTAAGTCTCAAGTCTATGGACCAAATCACCAATCCTCCTATTTCAAACTTGATCCTAAGTGACCTAACTAGAGTTAACTTAAGTTAGACTAGGGTCCATACCATGTTAACTTAGGTCGCCAAGTCAAGGTCAAAATCTAGGATAGTCTCTTAAGTCACAGCTTAGCAAAAGTCAAAATTAACAATCACCAATGCAATAAATCATGAAATAATTCAAAAGGCCAAATGACCAAAATATACTCATGCTCAAAAGTAAAAATAAATTATCCTAATGACATGGTCAGGCTCTAGGTCAGACAGTCTCTCAGGTTACACTAGCAAGGCATCAAAATCACAAGTCATGACTTAAAAAGTTTCAAATTGATTAAAAATCACCAAAAATCATAATGTGATTTAAATACAAATAAATAATAATAAATACAAAATTTCAAAAATACCCTCATTCCAGAAACTGGGTGTTACATGGAGAAAGCATTAACGATGTGGGAAAGTTAAGTGAAGCCTAGACCTCCTTCCCCGGTAGGGCAAGCCTTGGTGTGCTAGCTAGCCCAATGGTGCTTGTCGTGTCCTCCGCTGTGACCCCAGAAAAAGTTGCTGAAGATGCTCTCAATATAGGATAGGACTTTCTTTGGGGGAGCATACAGAAAGGGTGTAGATGGGAATGGAGGTGAGGACGTGGTTGACAAGGATTATCTTGCCTCCCGGGATAGAGTAGCGTTGTGCTAGCCCTCAACCGTTTGCCTGATGCGAGTGATCAGGGATTCGAATATCCTGACGTTAGATCTACCGTACACGAGGGGACACCCGAGGTAGTGGAATGGAGGGTGCCTGATGGGGAATGAGGTGGTGGTTGATATGCTAGTCGCTTGCTCTCTCTTAATATTGTGGTGGGTGTAGATGGCACTTTTATCCTGGTTGATCTTCTGCCTGGAGCATCCTTTGTATCTGTGGAGCGTATTGTGGACGACTTCTACCGATCCGACATCTCCTGAAGAGAATATAAGGATATCGTCTACGAAGGCCAGATGATGATTGGGCAGCCGCTAGTCGTATGGTAGTACTAGAAGTTGGGGGATCTCGCCATCTTATTAAGGTTTCTGCTCATCGCATCCGCCGTAATGATGAAGATGGTGGACGAAAGAGGATCACCTTGCCTAACACCCCTACTGGATTTGAAGAAACTGCCAACTTGGCCGTTAATGGCCGTGGAGAACCACGAGTTGTTGATCGATCTCCATATGATGTTGGTCCAGGTTTCAGAGAATCCAAAGGCTCTAAAGACCCAGATCATAAATTCTAGTCCAGTCTATCGTAGGCTTTCTCCATGTCCAATTTGATAGCTATGTTGCCCCCTCTTGCTGGGAGCTTCATACAGGTGACTAACTCTTGGGCCAACATGATGTTATCTTGGATATTTCTTCCCCGAACAAATCCACTCTGCTCCTCCGAGATGATCTTGGGAAGAAGGCCTGCCATGCGGGAGGCTATGACCTTGGATATGATCTTGTTGGTGAAGGTACAGAGACTAATTGGGCAAAAGTCGCGAAAGGTCTCCGGGTTGTCTTTCTTCGGGTTGAGGATTAGGTTGGTGCTCGAGATGGCCCTGGAGGAAGACGGTGGCCGTATTGTAGATGTCAACCTTGATAATGTCACAGCATGTGCAGAAAAAGGTCCCTAAAAATCCGTCTGGCCTAGGCGCACAGTGTGCGTCGAGGGCCCAAACGACTTCTTTTACCTCCTCCTCAGAAGGGGCTGTTCGAGCAGAAAGTTTTTTGTGTCACTGATAAGGTGGGGAACCTCGTCCAGGAAAGTGTTGTCTTTGATGACCATTTCCTTAGAAAAAAGTTTGGAATAGACTTCGCTGCCTCCACTTGGAAGCCCTTTTGATCGCTGATGTTGGTACCATTGTCAGTGGCAATCTGATGGAGAGTGAGATTTTGTCTGCGCCCATTCACACAGGTGTAGAAGAAGCTCGATTTTTTGTCCCCTTTCCTGTCCCATTTGATCCTAGCTTTCTGCTTCCAAATTCAATCTCAATTTTTAGCCAGAATTTGAGGATAGCTTTGGTGAGATTAAGAGCCTGCCTGGAATCCGACGAACAGTCGGTCATGTATCTGGCTTCGGCCCAGGTCACATCATTCTCTGCCTGACGAATGGCTTGGAAGATATCTCCATAAGCTTGTTTGCTCCAAGCGGCTAGATCTTTCCTCGTGGCCTGGGCTTGTAGGCTATCAGTTGGAGGGGATCTAGAGAGTCGATGCTGTTCCAAGCTTCCGATACTACCCCCAAAAATTGGGGGTGGTTACTCCAGAAGTCCTGGAAGCGGAAGCTCTTTCTGACCTGGTTGGAAGTTCTAGTGATACCAACCATTAGGGGGCGTAAACGGATTCGGTGGCATTAAGGTGAGAAAGTTTGGTGGTAGTTCCCATATCCAGCCAGTGGACGTTCGTTAATGCCCTATCAAGACGGAAGACTTGCCGACAATAACCTTCCTGCATGTTACACCATGTGAAGGCGTTGCAGGTTAACGGAAGGGGGTGAGGTGAGAGTTGAAGATAAAGTTGTTGAAGTCTTGCATGGCGGAGAGGGGGGAGGCCGGCCTCCAAGCTTCTCTTCTCTGCAAGAAATAGCGTTGAAGTTCCCTATGCAAAGCCAAGAGAGGTGTTGGTTGTGGTGGTTGGTGTCCAGGAGGTCGTTCCATAGCTGTCTGCGCTCTACGATGTCACAGCTGTCGTGGACCGCTGAAAGGATGGTTCATTTGGGAATCAGAGGATGTTCGATCTAGCAAGAAAGGGCTTGCTGGGAATCTTGGATGACTCCGACTTTGATGGCCTTGGAATAGAGGATCCATATGTCTTGACTGCCGACAATGGCCGAGGGAAAGCCTAACTGCAGTTGAATGGATTTGAGCCTCTTGTGGGGGATTTCGGGTTCTAGGATGATCAAGATGTTGATCTTATAAGTTTTCTTAAGGCTGGTAATTCTCCTCATATTAGGTTTATTCGCCAGACCGCGGACATTCCAGGAGAGAATGTTCAGCATTAATGGAGGTTTGGGTGGGGTTGGTTGGACCGCTTTGTGGCGGACCTGGTGTGCATTGACGGGGACTTTGCGGTCCCTTTTTTTTATTTCCTGGTGGGGTGGGAGCTTCTCTCGCCTTCCTGGATGTTGTTCCGATGGAAGAGTCCTCGGGGCATTTTGTTGGTGCGACTGTTTCTCCGGCTGAATCGAGGTCGGGTTGCTTCGACGGAATGAGAAGGAAGTCGTCAGTGATTCCGATAAGTTCACCTTCCTCCTGGAGAGAGAATCCGATGGCGAGGACTTGAAGACCTCTAAGAGCCTGCTCCGGTCCAAGGATGGCCAGCGCATCAATGGCGGAGTTGGCATGCGATATTGGAGTGTTGGAGGTGTCCGTAGGGGGAAGGAAGGAGCCTTCTGCATCCTCGGGAGATGGGGCTGAGAACTGCAGAGTCCGTTCCTGTTGCCTTGTCGAAGTCAGCATGAAGAACCGAATCCTGGGAGGAGTCAATGTCTGCTGACACGAAGGCGGAATTGGTTGCACAGAGGGGTGTTTGGTGGCTGGTATGGGATCACTGCTTTTTCTGCTGAGTTGGGTTTGCTGGATTTGCCTTCGCTAGAGTTGAATCTGGTGTGGGAGTTCCGTAGAGGAAACAGTGGTGGTTGGTCGCTTTTTCGATGCTTGGTCCCTTTAGGATTGGGGTCTGTTCTCTCTGGTTTCTTCCGAAGCTCCGGATGGAGACGGAAGCAGTGCTTCGATAAGTGACCACGCAGATGACAGTGAGTGCAGAAGATTGTGTGATTGTCGTAGATGATTTGCTGAGTGTGAGTTTGGTTGCCAAGTTCTATGAGAATGTGGTTGGGGGATCTGAGGTGAGGTCGAGTTCCACACAAATCTTTGTGTAGTGTGCCTTGGTTAGGTTGCTAGTTTCTTCTGCAGTTGCCACGTAAATCCCAAAGGAGTTGGCTATTCTCCTAAGAGCCGCCAGAACGAAGCAAATGAGGGGGAGATTGGGTAGGGTGACCCAGCCCGCGATCGTCGCGGAGTCTTCCTTGGTGTTGAAGTTGGCTGACCACTTGATTATCTTCATCTGGTGGGAGTCGATCCTCCCGGTGCCTATGGACCATACCGTCCTGTGGTCCAGGTCGGAGGATAGATATAGCAGAATATGTCTCAGGTCGGGAGGGCTACTTTGTACTCAGCCTTGAGTCGCCAAGTGGTTATAACCTCTGCGACCCTGGCGAGCTTGGGCATCCAGAAGAGAATTTGAGGACGAAAGAGTGGGGAAATGAGGTGGCCAGAGAAGAGAGTTCCTGGTCGGAGAATGGCTCCGTCGGCATAGTGGATGTCGGTGGGTAGTCGACTTCGGGTAGTGGGACGTCCGGGAATAGTAGCCCCTGATTGGGAGTCCTGTCAGGCCGGAGGATGTCGGCAAAGGAAGGAGTCGGGTGTGAGATGCGGCAGGAGTTGGAAAGGTCGGAGGAGGGGATGCTCCTGAAGAAGCAGGGCCCAGAGGAGGCCAGCTTGCTCCCAGAGAGGAGGGGGCTAGTCCCTGGGGATACCAGGGTGCACACAAGCGAGGACCCGGACAGGCTCCCCAAAGGAGATACCTGGAGGCGCTGCACCCCCCCCCAAGGAAGGGAGAGTCGAGAGAAAGGGGATGGGGTTGCCCACTGGGAGATCCAAACTGGATTGCTCCCAGAGGGGGCAGGGGCATAGATGCGCACGAGACAAGCGTGCCAACGCCAACACCCGACAGGAAAGGTCGAATGATGGAGGGATCAGGAGGGGCAATGGGACACAGCAGACCGACCGCGTCAGAGAGCAACATAATGTCGACTGGCACAGAAGGATCTGACGAAGAGAGCAGGAGAAGAAGGGAAGGAAGAAGGAGGGGCAGGGATGCGCCTCCTCCCGGCGCAAACGACCTCAACGGGAGAAGCAAAAGGGTGGTGTGGGTAATGTCCACGCCTGGCGCAAACGGGAAAAGGGAAGGGTGGAGGGGGTGGGTCGCGCCCAAAGGGGCCACCACATGAGGCACAAGGAGCTGGGGGAAACCACCATACTAGTACGCGCATGAGGCAGCAACCGCTGGGTTGCGCCGGCGCCCAGACTGCGCCAGGAAGCGACCCCGAGAGGGGGAGCTGGAAGAGCTAAGCCAGAGGGGAGCTCATGCTGCGCCGAGCCGGGAGGAGCCTCAGGAAGTGCCAGCCCGGGAAAGGCCCCAGGTTGCGCCAACCCAGGTAGGACCCCAGGCTGCGCCAAGAGGCTAGGGGAATGGGCGCCTGAAGGGCGCACACTAGAAGACTGCGCCTGGTCGACACAAGGCAGGCCGTCTACGCCTTAACGGTTGACTGCGCCGATATGGTACACGCTTCCCAACGCAGGACCAAGACCCGAGGGGGTCACGTGGCCCCCTACCACTATAGCCCTTTCAAAATTTGAATAAGGGAAGGGTGGTGGGAGGAAGGCGGGAGAGCGGAGGGGGTCCGATGAGAGAAGGGGCCGGTCATGGGCACACGGCTCCGGGAGGGGGCATCGGACCAGCAGCGAGACCCAGAGGGTTGGGGGGAGGTGGCGACCTGGGGGACGCGGGAGGAGCCTGAGGAGGCTGGCCGAGATAAGACGGTAGGGGAGGGATCCAGAGACTGAGGCCGGGAGGTTGCCGCAGGGGCGGAGACGGGCGCGACTCCGGCGGGGGCGAAGGCCGCTGCCACGATGCTGCACTCCACAAGCTGCAGCTGAGCCGCGGACCACCCGGTGGACAGGGAAGGAGGAGGGGGCCCGAGGATGGACGGCTGCTGGTCGCCGGGAAGCTGGAGGGGCGGCGAAGCGCAGGCCGAGCGCGCCGGTGATGCCTACGACGGCTGCGGGCGGAAGTCGCGAGCTGGTATCCTAGAGCCGCCGTAGGGCGACGCTCTAAGGACCCGGCGAAGGCGACTGCGGAGGGCGGGAGGGAGGCATGAGCAAGGCGAAGTAGATGGGGTGAGGGCCGAACGGCTAGGAGCGGCAGGGAGGGGACCATGGCGAGGACACTGAAGGAAAAGGGGGAGATCGGGGAAGCCATTTTGATATACATATATATATACCCTAATATTCCTACAAGGAATACCTAAACTCTGAATAAAAACAAAAATTATTTTATTGAAAAAAATTAGGGGGTTTACAGGAGAAGGCCAATCCACCGCCAAGGTGGACTAGAGACACGATATAGGAGTGTCAAGGATTTTCCAAGTGCTATCGAAGAGCCTACAAAGGGATACAAGGGTGATAAATTTGGCTGCACTTATAATTAGACGAAAAGAAGTATATACTGGGACCTGCCATAATGGAGCACCAATCTGATCAGACATGACCTTGATGTCATGCATATCGAAAAAAATGTATTTGATGAACTAATAATTTGATGGATGTAAAGAAAAGATGAAAATAATCCCAAGGCCAGGTTGGACTTGGAAGATATATGCAAACATCCTGTGTTGCATTTGATAAAGGAAGGCAATGAGAAGTATAAGCAGCCTAAGGCAATTTTTTCACTAGACTGGGAGGATAAATGGAGACTTTGTAGGTAGATTCAGGGCCTAAATTTTTCTGACGGATAGATGTCAAATTTAAGAAGATTCGCTGACCCGAAAGAACAAACTGACGGGTATGAAGAGCTATGACTGTTACGAATTTATGGAGAGGTTAATTTCGATCACATTTCGAGAATTATTATCGTCAGTCGTTTGGGATCCGTTGACAGAGATGAGCATATTCTTCAGAGATCTTTGTTCTACTAAGTTGTTTGTCGACCGTCTAGAAATGTAAGAGAATGATATTGCAGTAACACTGTGCAAGCTTGAAAGGTTGTTCCCTCTTGAGTTCTTCGACTCCATGGAGATTTTCCAATTCATCTTTCCTACGAGGCACGTATTGGTGGGCCGTCGGTTATCAGTGGATGTACCCGTTTGAGAGGCATTTGAACCACCTAAAGAGAAAGGTGAAAAATAAGGCTCGGGTCGAGGGTTCTATTTGTGAAGCCTATGTTCTCGAGGAGATTACAAACTTCTGCTCGATGTATTTCAAGCCACATGTTGCTACTAATAGAACAAGAGCTCCAAAAAACGATAATGGATATCTTGAATCTAATGATGCAATACTGAAAGTCTTCAATGCTTTCGGAAAGTCTTCGGAAAAATGAAGAAAAGATATCTGAATGACGAGGAACTAAGGGCTACTCAGTTATATATATTACTTAACTGCGATAAGGATGAAGTGGAGAAGCTCGAGGGGTAAGTAACTAATACGTCCATGTTTACGTCATCTATGCATGTAATAGTATCCAATATTATTATTACACTAATTGGTCGACGTGTTGTTATTTTCAGCATATTTAATGATGAGGTGAGGTCGAGTAGACAGTACATAACGGATAAAAAACTGGAACAGGAAATGAGACGTCATTTTTTCTTCATGGTTGAGTGCATATGTAAGATGCTCAGTAATTACTTTTTGTATATGCACTTTGCATAGTAATTAACGGAATGCTGAATTTAATTTCTTATCTTGTGGTATTTAGGTCGATCGTCCGGATGCAATACTAGAGAATGAGTCTATTAGAACTCTAGCCAAGGGGCCATTTATTCTGTCAAAATCTGGCCAAGCTATTATGTGAATGGGTTTAGGTTCAAGTCAACAAATGCTCCGATCAGATAGAACTTTTCGGATCTTGATTCGACCAAAAATAGTTGTTTGTGCATTCGATCTACAAACTATAAAGATGTGGCAATGATTTCTATGGCGTCTTACGGGAGATTGTGGAGTTGACATATAACTACGGCATAGAGCCGGCTAGGATCATATTGTTCAGGTGTGATTGGTTCGATCCG
>JANAVB010004891.1:0-13074 GCA_029216955.1 Iris pallida
GAGCCTTATGGAGAAGCGTGAAATGCTCGAGACTCTGTTGTATCGCCTGGGAGTTAAGAGCGTAGAGGAGTTAGGCATCAAACTTAGCCGCTCTAGAAAATAGAGCGTAACTTTCTACGCTTTTGTTGCACTTTTTGTCTTTTTGTAAGGCCATCAGTGCCTGTTTAAAGAATGAAGTACAACTTTTGTGTTGATCTGCGTGCCTTTTAATGAAGAATATTAATTAGCACCTTTGACTGTTTCCAATGTTACACTGTCTCCCGAAGCACACGTGACACTCATTCCACAATTTACGAGCGCTATTTATGCGGATTTTTTCCAAGAATAGACCTGCACTTGACCCTTTAAATAGATGGATGAACTCCACGCAAACTCATCTTCCCATTCTTCTTCCTCTCTCTGAGAATGAATTTTCTGTGAGAAGAAAATAGGAAAGCCATGTTGTCTGATGTCAAATCTCTGTGCACGCTACCAGACATGGATCTGTCAATCCTTAGCACAAACTCAGCGGTTAAGTCAATATACACGCATCGAATTTTTTTTGTTTGCTAAGGACAAATTCATCTTCCTGAAATGAACAGAATGCATCTGTCTTTGCTTGGCCATTTTTGTTGACTGATTTTTCCTTACTGTTTCTTGCAGAATTTTGGCTGAAAACCTTCTTCAGAACTGGCATTGGTGATCTGGATGACTGTGGATAATGTTCTTTCTGACATCTACATCAGGGAGCTCATACGCTTTTGACGGTTAAATCAGACAACTCAGAACTCTTCGTGAGATAGAAGGGTCTTCCTAGATGGTAGGAAGAGCCTTTCTACACGAGAGTTGGATGGTGGAGTTAACTCTACTACCGAGAGATGGGTAGTAGAGTTCCCTTGACGGCAGAACTAGGAATCGTATTCCCAATGCTGGATACATTCCTACCTGCTTGAGGTGCCGCCGTTCCTCCACGAGCTGTATTGGCAGCAACCCGCCGTCGGGCTGCCATACTCTGTGGTTCTCCTCTCGTCTGAGAGAGAGACCAGAGTTTGATTCCTGCTGATCTGGTCGTGACTGAGACCCAGACAGTCAGAAATTGTCACCAACAACGAACCTGACGGAGAAGGTCCGACGGAGAAGATCCAAAGAAGAAAGATCTCTATTAGGTTATCGTTGTGGTGTAGAATGAAAATCCAAGATTTGTAATAGATTTCCATTATGATTTGTAAGAAAGTCTAAGAAAATATAATAGACTTTTTGTGTGTAAAATGGGAATAGAATGACAATTCTTCTATGCTCAATGATTTGTATTTGTGGATAATTGTGGACATGATAGATAATAAAATCATCTTTTCTGTTTTAGAGTATATGATATTATCAAGGTATTATGACATGATAATATATAGGAACTCGAAAGAAAATAGATTGATTTCTATGCAGAGGTCAAAATATGACAAATGAGTAAGCGATTCGGAATTGATTCAGAGGTTATGAAAACATGATAAATACGAATCCTCGCTTAATAATTGATAGAAGATTATGAACGGATGAACCGTTAGGAAATGATGAACAGATGAACTGTCGAGTGAATGTAATAAATGAACGGACGAACCGTCAAGTATTAATGAACATGTGAAACGTCGGATGAATGTGAGAAATGAATGGATGAACTGAATATCGGGAAAGAATACGTCCCTTCGATCCTTGTAACCATATGCCTATAAATAGAGCATATATTTGAATAGAAGGATCGCATTTTATCCACAATGTCTTCTGAAGAGAACTATAAAGAAGGCTGAAGTCGTCCCCGAAGCTACTGAAGGTGTTAAAGAACATCCACCTCCGCAGAAGAAGGAAATGGGCGAAAGCTCGTCTACTCCCAAGCCGCCGAAAAGATATCCTGGACTTCCTGGTCGAACCAGGAGAAACCGAAGAAGAAGAAGCAATGAGGCTGGCTGCCTGTCAATTCTTGGTGCGGTCAGGAAAAGATGTACTCAATTCTTTTGCTGATTATGTATGTGGTCCTCGTCCCAAATATGAAAGGGATTACAGTGATCTTCCATGATGATGTACTCTTTTTTCTTGAGGAATTTGTCTCAAATAAACTCCGTTTAAGGAAACTTTGTTTACGATATATCCTTCCCACTTTATATTTTTGCCTTTATTCATTGATCTTTTGACTCAGAAATCAGAAAGACTAAATATCATTTTCATAAATATGATATTGAGATAGAAAATTCAGAGGTAATGATGGACATGATTTTCTGGATATCAAATTTGTTGAGAAAACGATACAAAGTAGAATACCTATCTCCACTGGGGATAATAGATATCAGAATGATTCTTCGGAAAGAACAATGAAACAGCTGGAGAAGTGATGGGAGGACAATCTTGATAGAAATATTAGACGTAGTACTTCTTCAAGAATTTGCCGTTGATGGGCATCATAGTGGCTTTACCATCTAGAGTAGTGAGTTGATAAGCCCCATTAGAAAAGATCTTATTGACAATGAATGGACCTTCCCATTTTGCATCAAACTTGCCCTTACTCATGTGTGTCATAGTCATCGGGCGTCTGACAGTAAGCACAAGTTCTCCTTTCTGAAATGTTCGAATTCTGACTTTCTTGTTAAAAGCCCTTGAAATTCTAGCTTGATAGAATTCAATATTCTGTTGAGCAGATAACCGCTTTTCATCCAGAGCCTCCAATTCTTGAAGTCGAAGACGATCATTATTTTCAGCAGTGAGTTCATTAGCGATTGCTATCCTTAAAGAAGGAATTTGAATCTCTAATGGGAGAACAGCCTCAGATCCGTACACCAGAGAGAAAGGTGTACACTTAGTAGCATTACGGACTGTAGTGCGATAAGCCCACAAGCATTCCCCGAGCTTGTCACTCCAATTACGTTTGTTAGTGGAGACAAACTTCTTTAGGAGTTTGATGATAGTCTTGTTGAAAGCTTCTGCCAATCCGTTAGCTGCTGGATTATATGCGGTAGAAGCAACATTATTGATCCGGTGATCGTCACAGAATCGAGTAAATTTCTGGCTGACGAACTGTGGTCCGTTATCATGAACAATGCGTCGAGGAACACCAAATCTGTAGATGACGTGGTGCTTAATAAAGCTGATGACATTAGACGTCTTAACTTCAGATAAAGGAATGGCTTCGGCCCATTTGGAGAAGTAATCAGGTTATTGCGAGAATGAACCGATGACCTTTAGATGACGGTGGATTGATCGGGCCGACAATGTCCATGCCCCAAGCTTCGAAGGGCCATGATGCTGCGTCGGATGTAGAAATTCCGAAGGTTGATGTATAAAATCCGCATGGATTTGGCAAGCTTTGCATTTCCTTGCATATTCAATGGCATCTGATACCATAGTTGGCCAATAATAACCCATCCGTCGAATACGGTCTTGAAGTTTTGGCCCAGGTTGATGCGCTCCACAAATTCATCATGTGCTTCACGAATAACTTGTTGGGCTTCATCACCGGCAATGCACCGAAGGAGTAAACCATCATAAGCTCGACGATATAAGGTCTTTGTTGTATGATTGTAATAGAATCTGAGTGATCGTCGTCTGATAGATGCTGCCTCACTCGGATCATCCGGAAGAATATCATATAATACAAGATCTAAGAAAGGAAGTCTCCAATCTTTATCCGTATTCTGATTCTCAGTCGAGTTACTGAAGATGAATTCCATGCTGGAATCGGATGAAGATGATATCGATTTACGACTAATCCAAATCCTCTTGTTGTGTTGACGTCATGAGATGTTGATTCTTCAATGTCAACTGGAAGTCCTAGAGTCAGGTTATTTTCAAGATGAAATAATTCTCGATTACGAACAACAATCATTTGTTGCCGTCTGATTGGGATAGCCAGCACCGCTGCAAGATTAGCAAGGGCATCAGCTTCTGTGTTACATGCTCGCCTAACATGTTCAATGAAGAATTCCTTAAATGATGAGGCCATAGATATGGCCACTCTATGATAAGGAACCAGATCTTGATGGCGAACTTCATAAGTACCCCTGATCTGATTGACAATAAGTTTAGAGTCTCCATACGCCTCCAAATATTGAATATTCAGATGTTTAGCGAGTTGAAGACCAATAAGTAATGCGTTGTACTCAGCTACATTGTTTGAACACGGCTGATCGAGAGAATAAGCTCTTTGGATGGCAAGACCTTCTGGCGATACAAGAACAATTCCAACTCCAGCGACAATATCGCCATTAGGACCAATTCTTGATGCTCCATCAAAGAATAGACGCCAAGTAGGATCTTCTTCAGCAATTTGATTTGAATCTAGGACTTCATCTGGGATTTCATCATAGAGTTTTGAATTTTCTGGAATTGATGTGAGCAGCCAGAAAATCAGCTAAAGCTTGTCCTTTGACTGATTTCTGAGGAATATAGTGCATGTCATACTGAGCAAGTAGGATTCCCCAGTTAGCCAATCGAGAATTCAAAACACTGGGTTTCTTCATCATGATCCGTATAGGATTGATCTTGGAGATGACATGAATAGTCTGGCCAATGATATAATGACGTGTCTTTTGGACAGCAAACATCAAGGCTAGACATTCTTTTTCAACCGGTGAATATCGAGGTTCAGCTCCGGTCATAGTGCGGCTGAGATAATAAATGGCTTGTTCATGGCCATTTTGATTCTTTTGAGCGAGTAATGCACCCAATGAATGACTCATTGCTCGAGTATAGAGGAGGAACGGTATTCCTGAGACGGGAGGTACCAATACTGGAGGGCTCATCAGATATTGTTTTATATCATCGAATGCTTTCTGACATTCATCATTCCAGACAAAAGAGACACCTTTCTTCATAAGTTTGTTGAATGGTCTGCAGCGTCCTGATAAATTAGAGATAAATCTCCTGATATAAGCGATTCTTCCTTGAAATCCTCGTAGCTCTTTTAAGGTGCGTGGAGGACGCATCTCTTGGATGGCTTTGATCTTCTCGGGATCCACGTGTATACCTTTAGAGGTAATGACGAAGCCGAGAAATTTACCACTAGAGACGCCTAAGAAGGACTTAGTAGGGTTCATCTTTAATTGATGCTTACGCATTAGATCAAATATAGTCTTCAAATCTTGGATATGATCCTCCTTTTGTCGACTTTTGACTGCAATATCATCAACATAGCATTCGACTAGTTTTCCGCAAATGTTCACGGAATATAGTGCTCATAGCTCGTTGATAAGTTGCTCCTGCATTCTTGAGACCGAATGGCATAACTGTATAACAGTATGTACCAATCGGCGTTCTGAAAGAAGTGTGCTTCTCGTCTTCTGGAAACATTTTGATCTGATTGTACCCAGAATACCCGTCCATGAATGACATTCGTTCAAATCCACAGGTATTATCAACCATGACATCAGTGATTGGTAGAGGGAATTCGTCTTTAGGACATGCCGCATTGAGATCGCGGAAGTCTATGCATACTCTGATCTTGCCAGTCTTTTTAAGAACAGGAACAATATTAGCCACCCAATCGGGATGTTGTTCCTCTCTAATAAACCCAGAGGTAATGAGTTTATTGACTTCAGCTTCAATTGCATCCATGATGTCGGACGAAATCGTCGCTGTTGTTGTTTGACCGGTTTAGCATTCGGCAAGATATTGAGCTTGTGAGTTGCAATTTGAGGATCAAGCCCTGGCATATCTTCATAACTCCAAGCAAAGACATCGATGTAATCACGAATGAGTTTGATCATGTCTTTCTTATCAGTTTCTGAAAGACTTTCACTGATGAATATTGGTTTGGGAGATCCCTCTTCACCAACATCTATTTGAACAAGTTTATCTTCAGTCGGAGGTTCTTTTTGCTCGAAACGGAACTCCCATTGATTATCTAATCTTTGGGCCCACTGTTCTGATTCAGGTGAGATTTCAAACTCTTCTTCGTCTTCATCACTTTCTTCAGAATGGTCAATGGAAACCATATTGGAAGACAGAAGGTTGCAATAGAAGTCACCGATACTCGTATCGGAATCCCAAGAAGTGGTACTAGAAGAATCAGATCTCTTATCTTCGTCAGACTCAGATCTTCATGGATAATATTGATGAAAGGAGTAGGAGCAGTATAACCCAATCCGCATTTCGTCCTTCCATATTTCAAAGGAGGAATCCGGACAGGTATTTTTCTTCCTTTTCCATTATTGAGGCCAGTCCTGAAGTCATAGCCCATATTTTTGATGATGTCTCTAGATTGCTGACTATAACGACGTAGTTGTAATCTTCCAGTATCATCATTTTTGTCATCATCTTCAAGATCAGAAGGATTTTGAGGCCCTTTGTAGAAGAATATTGGAATGTCTCCTGGCTTTCTGCTGGAACTAGAAAGTATGAAGATTGTACAGGTTCTAGAGATACATCTGTATGAACAGTCTGTACAACTCCTATGGTTATTGTGTTCAAGTCATCTAACAGATGTAAATAACTATGAACATAATTACACACATCAACGTACTGCAAAGGTGGAGACTTTTCATTAAATGTAAAAGCAGCAATATTTACATTGGAGAAGGCTGAGCCTTAGAGATTTTAGCCAAGTCAATGACTAAAGGGGAGAGAAGAAGAAGAAGCTTTGTTTCGATTAAGATCGATAACAAATGGCTCAGAAGAGGTGAGCTCCCTTGAAGTTTGAGTAGGAAGAGTAGTCCGCCCTCCAACTGGAATTAGCAGAGTATCTTGTGAAGGTACATGAACTGTAGTACGCCCACTGACAGGAATGATCAGTAGTATTTGAGTAGATGACTGAGGTAACGGAGAGATCCGTCCACTCACTGGAATGATGAAAGAATCTTCTCCAGAGGGTTTAGGAGATTGTTGCTGAGTAGTTCGACTTTTAACAGGGATTATTAAAGTCTCACTTTGTGCATCTTCTTTCTCCATAGCTTGTATGATCCTTGTATACTCTTCTTTGTACATTCGGGAATCAGTGAAATAAGCTTCAACCCCATGGAAGGGATTTATATCAGCAACTTCTTTTTGTACTCTTCCATTGCTATCAATGTATTTAAAACATTGATGAAGAGTAGAGGGCACCACATTATTTTCATGAAGAAAGGGCCTCCCCAGAAGAAGATTATAGGATCCCGCGATCTCGATCACATAGAAAGTGACTTTAGATCTGAAATCGCCTATCTGAAGCTTCAGATGAATCTTTCCCAAAGGCTCACTTCGGCTTTGATTGAATCCCAAGATAGTAGTAACCGTCTTGGAGAGCTTGTGAAGAGGGATTTTTAGTTCATCCAACAAACTCTTTGGCATTATGCTTATAGCAGACCCTGGGTCAATGAGGATACGATCTATCTTCATCGTATCAATATAACCAGTGTAGTAGAGAGGTCGGTCATGTCGATTATCCTCCAGTAACATGTCGTCTTGTGTAAAGGTGATATTTGGGATAATCTCCAGTACACTGTTGCAATGTAAGCAAGTGGCAGGTTCCGCATCCGGCTTCTTCAATTGTGCAAGACAAGAGTCAGCTTGTAGAAGTGCTTCACTTAACGTCTCCCGAGTCTCTTTGGAAAGACGTAGAAGTTCAAAAAGGGACATTCTAGCTGGAGTATTAGCAAGCTGAGCCAAAATGTCGAAGTTGTAAGGCTTCTGAAGTCCAAGAGGAGAAGACTTCTTGATTGGCTTATCAAACCGAGCCTGTTGTTTGCCTTTCTCCAGAGCCGTAGGCTTGGGAGGAACAGGTTCAGTAGATGATTCTTCTTCAGGAGGAACATTAGGAGCATCTTTAGCATCTGAAGGGATATCAGTAGGATCTTCAGGATTTTTAGAATAATCCTTTAGGTAAGGTTTCCCCGTTCGAGTAGCACTAACAAGTGCTTCTTCTTTGTCTTTTGGCTCTGTGTCAGAGGTAGACCCAAGAGAAGTCATATGACATGACTTGATCTTTCCAGCCTTCTTGGATTTTTGAGAAGAAATCTTTTGAGGAGAAGGCGATTCAAAATCTGCCACTAGATCAGGATGGATCCACATGATTTCCCCTGTTTCCAAAGTGATTGGCACTAATCCTTCAGACTGTGGAGGAGGAAGATTCACTATGTCAAGAGTTGCCTTGGGAATAGGAACAATCCCACTTTCAAGGAGTTGAGGAGGGAAATTTCCAAATTGCATAGAGACGACGTTGGAGGTGACGGTCTTCTCTTTTGGAGTAAGAGAGATAGCTCCAGATTTAATCATTTCTTGGATCTTTCCTTTCAATACATAACATGTACGAATTGTGTGACCCAGCATTCTGTGATATGGACAGTATTTAGGATGATCTGTCTTACCAGCTTCATCAGGTTTCTTGATCTCTGGTAATTGTATTTTATTACCTTTCAGCAGACATTCAAAGATACCAAGGACATCGTCGTCATCAAAAGAATATTCTTCTCTGGGGCGAGGTGTTCTTGATTGTTGAGTTGTAGAGGCAGGAGTTTGAACATTTGATGCATCTTTGCTCTGAAGATTAACTTCAAGAGTTTCTTTTCCTTTGCGAGCATTATTTTTATTGTTAGCACCTTGTCCTGTTTCTTTAGGAGTCATCTGCACTCCTAAACCTTTGAAGGTTTCAGCACTGATTTCTGCAGCTTTGGCACTGACTATGAAGGAAGGCCAATCTTGAAATTGAGTGGACCCTGTCCACATACTGATGATTGGCAACAAGTTTGATTTGCACGTGTCAATGGTGACAGCATCAGGAGTTCCAAGAGGCATCTTCAGAGCTTCTCTTCGAAACCGTTCAATGTATTCCTCTGTAGATTCATTATTTTTCTGCTTGATTCTAATAAGAGCAGACATAGTCATGTCATTAAGCCCTTCATAGAACCTTTCAAGAAACATCTGTTTGAAACCAGCAAATGAGGTAATACTCCCATCTGGGAGACTTCCTATACCATTCATAAGCCGTTCCCTTGAGACATCCAATAAATACCCGAGTAAGGAGGGCATCACTTGGTTGTAGTTGATCAGTCATCACTTCAAAGTGATTGATAAACTGACTTGGAGAAGTGGTTCCATCATAGAATGAGATAGTAGGAGGCTTGTATTTAGGAGGATATGATACTTGCTTCCATTCTATCGGATAAGGCTGCTTGATGCCTAACCTTTGTAAACCATCCTTCTGTTTGAATGCCTCGAATTGAGTTTTGAGATTCTTCAATTCTTCAGAGACAACTCCCGAAGATTGTGGAGTTGTGGCTTGTAGAGAATAGTTGGGAGGAGGAACAGCATTGTAAGCACTACCCCCAGCTCCAGAGAGACTAGGATTTGGTTGAGCTGGTCCAGGAGTATTGGATTGTACTGCTGGAGGAACTTGTACTGGACTTATATCAGTATCAACTGGTATGGCATCTGATACAGTCTGTCGATTTTGCAACTGAGCTGTCATGAGTTCATACATCGACTTCATTGTGTCAGTCATAGACTTCATTTGCTGTTCCAAAGAAGCAATTCTTTGATCTTGAGGAGTCAAGGAAGAAGAAGGTTCATCAGTATTCCCATCAACCATGTAAGTCGTGACTGTATGAGGGATTATTGATGAACTAGTAGATGTTGTATACTCTGAATCATTGCTTCGTGTATCAAAGTCAACTATAGGAGAATTACCCCCAGTAGGAAGAGGTGGGAAGTTAGATTCTCCAAGAAATTCAGAATCAATTTCAGGGATCAAATTTCTTTGACTAGAAGCCAGGACTCTTGCTCTGGTGTTTCTATATACTCCATCTGGACTATCAACTCTACCCCCGGTGTCCCGAGAAGTCATGTTGACAGAGGCAAACAAAGGCTCATCTTCATCAGGCATAGGTTCATACTGAATCCTATTGAAGACAGACTGTCGTTTATTTTGACATCTGCATTGCATTGTGACTCTTGGCTGGAAGTCACATTCATGATCACCATGGTCTTGAACTGTTGATTCACATCTGCACTGAATTATGACTCTTGGATAGAAGTCACATTCAGCATGTTCCTTTGATATAGAATTACTCCTTCTCTTCTGTTGAAGATATTCCCGTAAATCTGTTTGTGAAGATTGAGGAGTATACTTCCTGTTCTTGGGTCTTGATGGCTCTTGATTATACAAAGAGTGATTAATGTGAGCCACATAATTTCTTGCATACTCTGCATCTGGATCTTTTATCTTCATATCCAATTGGTATGGTTTCTTAACACCAGAAGTGCTGAGTTTTGTTCTTAAATCAGTGGAAGGTAACACATTAATTTTGGAAACATGGAGTTTTCCTTCCATTGATCTGGATATTTGCAGAGAAGGAAGAGTTAAACCACTCCCTTGATTAGGAGTTGGTAACAGACCCTCTTTAATGGACAGATTCTGTGCCCAATTTGAAGAAATCAAAGAAGAAGACATTAAGGAATGTTTCTTCTTAGACTCATTCAGATTTTGAGACATAGAATGTCCAGAAGGAAGAGTAGTCAAAAGACCATCTCCTTTCCTTTGACTAACAAAAGTATCAGTCAAAGCTGTTCCTGAAGTAAAAACTACAGGAGCAGAAGAAACAACTAAAGAGTTATTCCTTTTCGAAGGGACTTTGTGTGGAAGACCACCCCCAGTTCTAGTAGAACTCGGTGAAGAAGAAGAGATAACTAAGGAGCTATTCTTCTCTGATGAAATACACGCTGAAACAGACTTGGTTAAAGAACCAGAGCTGTTAGCGTGACTTTTGATTTTAGAATTACACGCTGGAACAGATTTGGCTAAGGAGCCAGTACTGTCAGCGTGACTTTTGAATGTGGGATTGCACACTGGAATAGATTTGGCTAAGGAGCCAGTACTATCAGCGTGACTTTTAGGGTTAAATTTGCACACTGGAACAGATTTGGCTAAGGAGCCAGTACTGTCAGCGTGACTTTTAGAGTTGAATTTGCACGCTGGAACAGATTCGGCTAAGGAGCCAGTACTGTCAGCGTGACTTTTAGAGTTGAATTTGCACGCTGGAACAGATTCGGCTAAGGAGCCAGTACTGTCAGCGTGACTTTTAGATTTGAATTTGCACACTGGAACAGATTCGGCTAAGGAGCCAGTACTGTCAGCGTGACTTTTAGTTACTGTCATCTTCGAGCGCACAAGAGTGTGCGTGCTTGCAGTGGAGTTCTTGCCAGTGTTAGGAGTAGACACTGTGGCAGAGACTTCACCATTGACTGCCAACTGATTCTTAGGGACATAGACAGAGTGTCCCTTCGACTTGGCAGTGATGATGGAGGCTGGAGTGGGCTTGCCACCCTTAGCCCGCTGCATTTCTTCATAGGCGAGTTGATCGAATTTGATCGTCATCACCTTCTTCGTCGAGCCGATTGACGAAGTGTCGCATTGAGTTGTTACCATCTCAGAAGAGGAGATGGTTTTCCCCAGCAGAGTCGCCAATTTATTTTCCATAAAGAAATTCTCTTTATTTGTTGTATTTCTGGGAAAATTACAACTGTAGGAATCCGATCTAGAAGACGATCGCTTTATCCCTTGGACTATGCGAAGAAGAAAAGCTCTCAAAATTTTGACAGTAGATATCAATGTATCTGTACAATGAATGAAAAAAAGAACTCTATTTATAGAGTCAAAAATAATAACTGAAAAGATAACTACCTCACCACTGGTGCACTTGAAAAGTCACGCAGACTCTAAATACACGCAGGATTAGTGAGTAGTTACTGGATGTGGCCCGTAACTGTTGGACACATGGCATCAGTGCATGAGTCGTGTGCAAGTTACTGGGCACACGAGAGAGAGATCGGTGGCATGGCTGCCACGTACTCCAGTTGAAATGAAATCTACGCTGACTTGCTGAAGGCAAAAATCTACGCAGATTCGTTGACGCAGACTCGTTGAAGGCGAAATCCACGCAAGCTTTGAAGAAGAATACTTCAGAATTCACGCAGACTTTGAGAAGAATAACTCAAAAGTCACGCAATATTTTGAGGAAGGAGAAGGTTCAGAATCCATGCAAGCCGCCAGCTGTCTTGATTTGGCACACTTCGTCTGACACAAAATCTCTGACAGTGATTGCTTTATCAGCCGCATTAAATGAAGATAAGACCCAAAGTCATGCCAACTTGGTGAAGAGTGAGTCTTGCTAAGGAAGATTTCGAAAATCACGTAATAGACGGCGATGATCTCTCGAGTTCTGTGCATACGTGGCATACGAGGAGACGTTTCTCGACTGTTGTGTTGTCAGTCATTATGATTCTGACGTATGGCTGAGCTGTCTCTGCGTGACTTCTAAAGGAGATGGCCAGGCAGAACTTAGCGTATCTTTTGTGCTGCTTCTTGGATCACTCTGCGTGACTTGTTTCTGATCAACTCAGCGTGACTTCATTTTGAGGCCTACAGGTCGCTTCCACGATCTCGCAGCCTCATGGGGTTTAGCTTCCCACGGCCACCAGATCGTCGCAGCGGCCGCTTCGTGGGCGATTTAGAAAAATTGCAACAAAGCTAGATACGAAGGTCACCAATACTCTGTCGACCAGCTCACTCGGGAAGTCTATCCCCAATGCCGTAAGCGGAGCGCCATGTGCTCCCACAGCTCTTCTGCGCTATGGTCCGCACTGGTACCTTGAGTCGTTTTGCCTCCCTTTTGTCCCTTTTGTTGGTAGACTTGTATAGGCTTCTTTTTGGCTTGTATACGTCTCAGGCTTTGGCATTTTGAGCCTTGATCAATAAAAGGAGAGTTTTATATATTATAATATAATATATATATATATATATATATAATATATTATATATATATATCTATATATATATATATATATATATATATATATATACACCACAACTTCAATAAACAATAAAATATTTTTAATATAATCAATATTTACAATATAGAATATATATATATATAATATATATATATATATATATATATATCTATATATATATATATATATATATATATATATCTATAGCTATCTAAAAAAAAAAAAAAAAAAATATATATAGCTATCTAAAAAAAAAAAAAAAAAAAAGCTATCTAATTGTAGTTATATATATATATATATATTATATATATATATATATATAATATATATATTATATATTATATATATATAATAAAT
>JANAVB010004892.1:0-17594 GCA_029216955.1 Iris pallida
CTTTGTTGATAGTCATTGTCTTTAAAAAGTTCATTGGTGAGGGAGAGCAGGTCAAAGTTTGAGAAGTTTCATATTTTGATGAGATTGATAAGATTAAGTTAAGAGGATAGGTTGGAACCATCAGATATATACATATATGTGAGCATTGTTGGACTGAGTAGAACATATGTCTATGATATCCTCAAGTCCTTTGGTGATCTTGAAATTGCAACAACATCTGTGTGATATCCTCAAGTCCAGAATCACGATGAACTGCTTTGCTTTGTGTTGGTTCTAGTTCTTCTGTATCGGACAAGTTTGCTTCAGGAATTTTCAGCCAATAAGATGACCGGAGTGCAAGTCAGACTACTGAACCTGCTTGACCATGCTTCTCGAGGAGGACAAGGAGGAGGAGGAGGAGGAGATGCATCAGAATACGCTCTGTGCTGTTGCAATCTCAACTGAGAGTGAAGAGAGAGATACCAACGTGATTTGTGATGTTGCAATTTTAGCTTCAGTTGCAGCGACCTGCAGAGGAGCTCAGACTTCTGTCAGCATGGAGGACAGCCCCAGTTCTCAGTAGGTGCATCTTAATGGGCTTATTGTGGAACTTAAGTTTAACTAGTAAGATATGAAACAAATCCAAGAAAACTATGATCATGATTGAACAGTCATTTATCAGAGAGCAGGCACAACAATATTCAGACAGACGCAATATAGCCAAACTTACATCCATTCTTCTATTGATGACATTCTGGATGACAGATTTCAAATAGCAACATTAAAATGGATATATCATAAATTAGTTGGTCGGGGTCTCTGAATCAACCGCCACATAAGAAATTGGCACATATAACCTTATTCTTGTACACTTAGATTCCTGTTCTATTCAAGAAATGGGTAGTCTGTGTATCCAAGCACAGGATCAGGAATGTAGAATGTACTTCTGTTGTAGTTGTTCAGAGGAGCATCCAATTCAAACCTTCGCGGAAGATCAGGATTAGCCAAGAACAAACGACCGTAAGCGACAAGATCCGCATAATTGCTAGATATTGCCTGGTTGCCATCTTCTCTGTGATAGCCCCCAGCTACCATGAATGTTCCCTTGAAAGCTTTCCTCATTGGGAGGAGGGAGTGAGGAGTCTCCGCCTTTTCTCCCACTTTGATCATCCTAGGCTCCACCATATGGCAGTACAGAATCCCGAATTTGTTCAAGGAGTTCACCATGTAGAGGCCTAGGGCTTCTGGGTCTGAATCTCCTGCCTCGCAGTAGTTTGCGTAAGGGGAGAGTCTTATCCCGACCTTGTCAGCTCCGATCTCGTCGACGACAGCTTGGACTACCTCTAGTGCGAAGCGGCAACGGTTTTCTAGGCTCCCCCGTACTCGTCTGTCCGGTCGTTTACTTGGTCCTTGAGAAACTGTTCAATCAAGTATCCATGGGCTCCGTGGATCTCAACTCCGTCAAAGCCTATGTATCAACAGATATATCAAAAGCAGGGCAATCCAATTTATTCACATTTAAGTCTTTGAAAAACAAAGCACATGTGAGCATATGGCCATGAAAAATGTATCTAGACATGAATGGGATAAAATTATTAAGCATTCTGTTATTTATCATATAGTTCCATGCATTTTGCATGAAGCCTATTAAGTTCCTGCTACATAGAGATGAGGGTTACATATTTATATTATTCAACACGTTTCGCAGGTCAGAAACCCAATTCTATAGGTTAGAGCTAGATTCATGCAACGTTTTCTTTGCAAAACCCGTCTAAAATGCATGTCAGAGGGATAGAACAGGGGTTCTTGTGATACCATGTTTAAGTCCCACACCGTAACTCTAGAGTTTTAATGAGGATGAGGGTTATATAATTATATTGTTCAAGCGAGCATAAGTCTAGCTAGTCTTGTGATGAACAAGAAAAGCAATGGTGAGAATATGAACTTAAAAAAGCCATATCAGAACATGCTTAATCTTGATCAACCCATGAATTTGCCCGGGTTTCTAGCGAGAGATATACGCGGGTAGAACAGAATATAAAGCATTTAAGAGTGTTTATGTTTCATGATTCATTACCAAGAGCCAATCAATAACTATAAAATGCAATATGAAACCTAAATTATTCATTTTGCTTAAACTGATCGGAAATTCTTTGGATAGAGTTATCAGATTAATTGCCAATGATCATATGGAACTTTTTCTCATTTATGTGAGAAGGCAACGAAGAAGTTGGAACTGTTGAACTGCGCACATAATCATGCTTGTTCCACTTGAAGTAGGAAATTTCTATGCTCAATGGTAGTGTCTCAGTTTCCTGGTATCCTAAAGAAAGAGTTCATAGACAAACTACTTGTATAGTCTCAGTCAAAGATAACACCAGCTTCTTAACAGGGATACCCCTGTGATGCACTGAAACCTCTCAAAAAGCCCGCTCATCCCCAGGTATCTCGAGGTGAACTGTCCTAAGCCGTGGCTGAGAACATGTCAACATACCCCTAAGCCGCCATTTCTAAAACCATGGAGAGATGAATGTTACTTTATAGCATGCATCTCCTGAATGGACTAATTTATCATCTGACCTAAGGCTCTATATGCCCCACGGCGAAGGAAAATGGTGTCATTATCCGTATTGTGTCCTTACCTATACCCGTACTCATGCAACATAAATGCTATTGTACCTATTCAAACATTTCTGTATCCCATGTCCGTATCATGTCCTTTTCTGTATCCGTATTTGTTCAACATAGACTCTAATTGAGCTTAATTAAGAGCCTCTCCTAAACTGTGGCTATGAACATGTCTGACACACCCCTATACAGCTATGTTTAAAACTACGGAAAGTTGATGTTACTTTTATAGAGCACGCGTCCTGAATTGGGTTGAAAACTAATTATCATCTAGAACGAGCTTAAGAGCTCACATGCGATTTTCATCATGATAACTTCAGTAAACTGTTACTAATTAAAATCATTAAATATCCAATATTCATGGCATCCACAGTGGATGTTGTTGGAATGATATAAATAATTTTAAACCTCAACCTTCACCACAACTCTAGAGATTCTATGTGATGACAGGGACTTCAAGATGGTACCATAGCAACCTGTGTTCAAATCTCTCGCACACAATTTTAAGTGGATTTAAAAAAAAAAGAGAACTATACCGTTGTGTGAATCGAGCCCCCAGCCCATTAATGGGCATTTGACCTAGGAGAGGCGCTAATGATGAAAATAAGTCTAGATGGTCATATCAAGAATTCAAGGATTGAGACGCCAAATGGAGGTCCACCCTTTGACATTCTAGGAAGCCAAATTTTCAAGGGAACCATTTAAATTTTATTATTGAGATACTGTTTCTAATTATACTTGTCCTGTTACATTGTACTGGATAACATTCTTATTAGTAATTGTTCTACCCCTTAGGATTTCCATTTGTTATACTGTACCAAGCTTGGTCTCTACTCTAGAGTCTAGACGTTTGGTTTGTCTCCCAAGACAGATCCTATGGCTACCCCAAACATCTCCCTCGAAACATCCGGAGTGCAGACTCTTCCACAGTAACTTCTATAACTTCCAAACCATTGTTGGAAAGCTCCCAAGGTACTTGAACAGTGGAATTTTGGGTTCCATATCTGTCCAACTCTACCCTGGTATACCAATTTTATGAGGAAAAGCCATGAAGTATTCAAACAAGATGCTTGTTCGTCCATCAATAATGATACGAAACACTTGTAACTCATTCCTGTGTTGTCGTTATCGTTGTAGTCGTCTGCACCTACAACTTGTTTGGGCACTTCAAAAGAAAAAATAATGTCAGAAGCTGTATGCGTTGGATGTGCCTGCAAGTTTTGAAGGAATTAAACCAAACGACTGCTTGGTATGTGTAAATAGAAGACAGCACGAGGGTCATATATGTTAGTCCTTGGAGGTGGTAGGCAATGGTTGCACCGTTGTACGATACTCTAGGTGACTTGAGGAAAGAGAGAGGGATGAAGTAGAAGAGGGGTTCAGTAAGAGGCTGTGCTTGAAGTATACATTTGGACAGGGAAAAGGTAAAGAGCAAGATCTTATACATATGACTATAGGAACGAGTAATGCCTTATTATAATGTCCATCTAGGATGCCTTATTATAATGTCCATCTAATCTATCCCAGCTTAAGTTCTCTAACATCAATTAGTAATAGTATTTAGTTGGTGGCTAAATTACTCATACATGTTAAATTAGTGCAATGGCTCCATTTTACATATTTAGTTTTAGCATGTGTTACCTACTCAATAACCTTTTATTCTGAAAGTGTATGAAGAATGCAAAAAGCCTATACCAGCTTTAATTGCATTCCTTGCAGCAACTCTGAAATCATTAACAATCATAGGGATCTCTTCTGTTGTCAATCTCCGTGGAGGGGAGAAGTCTGCAACATCAATGCCATTGCTTCCAACTTGAGGTACCAGCAGCTTGTCAGTAGATGAGATTGGAGCTTGCCCACGGGGCTGAAAACCTACATGTGAAACGCATGCTTATCAGAAGAGAACTAAGCCTCCTCGGCTAACTTAAAACTTGTCCATGAAAGCAATTTGTTATCATGATAAGTCACTATGTTGTTAACATCGTACGCTACAATACACGTTCTTACGATATGGTATATTACCATTTCGTTACGTATTGGTTCATCCAATACGATACATATAGGCTGAGAGACGGTATCTGTCTTTTTACTTGATTAGTGTACTGTACACTTAAGAATATGGAATTTAGACCTAGATAGACCTATGAAGATGAAACTTATGAGTTATATTACATTAGACCATGTTCCTATATGGATTTAGAAGTATATATTTAAACTTTACTATATCATATACGAAATGATACAAGATACGATACACAAGCAAATCAATACACGATATGTATCACGAGTTGACAACCATGAGATGGATGAAACTATAACACACTTTCTACACTTACCCCTTTATGTCGATTCTTTCTTAATTGAAACTTTTTTATGGTGATTTCTAGGTTGTTGGAGCTAACAATGAGTAACTGATACCACTTTTTCTTACCCATGAATAGTATTCTTAGGTTTTATGGCAATACCATGTCTTACTCTTAAATACCTCAACCAGGAATTTTGCACCAATGAAGAGAGATTTCTCAGGTCAAACTAATGGTGCTAACATTTTGTCAAATTTCGTATATGGAACCTTGTTAGTTTGAATATTTGATTCAAAGCTGAGACCTTTTTGATGGAACATGGATGAAAATGAAGGTAAGAAGCATCTATGGGAATGAATGCGTACCCTATCTTGTTGATACCTAATAGCTTAGTTGTACAAATGTTCATCCTAATATCTCCCATGATGATTGACATCTGAAGTAGCTGGCATTAGAAAAGAAATGGCTCCTTAATTACCATATCTTTAACCCGTCGATCACCTTGTCGATTCTAATAAATATTTGTACTTCAAAGGTACCGAGAAACCAGTAGAGGTCTCCTCATGGCTTATCGGCAAGAAGAAGCTACTGAAGGCATCCCTGTTGCCTACAAACTTATGGTTGACAATACTGGACTTACTCTTGGAGGACAACGCTCACTATTGGTGGAAGGCAGAACTAAGACGACTAGGCACCGAGCAGACATAGAAGGACCTCTTCTATGAAAGATTCTTCCCTATTCATGTTCGGGATGTCCTCTACGACCAGTTCCTCCATCTGAAGCAGAAAACATGTTAGTGGACGAGTACGACACATAGTTTAGCCTCCTGATCAGATTCGATACGACATTGATTCCGACAGAGTGGAAGAGAGCTAAGAGATTTCACTGAGGGCACTAGAGCTCAAGACTTGTACTACCACACAGTCTCGAGTCTCTCATGCAGCTGTTTTAGAGGAAGCACGTAGCTAGGAGCTCCTTCGTAAGGAGATGCAATAGACACCGAGATGCCCCACTCTAGTAGCAGCACCAGCTAGAGTGACCCAGGACAGACTTATCAGGAGGCCAACAGTGTAGCAGTAGCAAAGGCCCACACCCTACCAGAAGCCCATTTGCCATTACTGCGGAAAGCAAGAAATATCTAGAACGACTGCCAAATTTGTCTTGGATTGTTCTTGAGGTATGGTTCAGGCCAGCATACGGTTAAGGATTGTCCTGAGCAGCAGGTGATAGTATATCCTCGACAGATCCCGAGGCCGACAGCTCTAGCACTACCAGCACCCTGGCCAGGATAGTAGGTGCCGAGATTTAGTCCCGCATCCGACATGAGATGAGAATTCGATTGATTTATATATGAATACTTGGTTCTCATGTGAACATCTAAGCTAACCATTTTGGCAAGTGGGCCTGGTGGTGATGCACATAGGTCCATGCATGGGTCATTTTGTTGCGGGCTTGTGTCCGAGGTGTGACATGATATACCTAAATTGACATTACAATATCTCAATTATATATTTTTTGAATGTTCAATACATTGTTCATTATATTGATCAAATCCCCTTCTCAATTTCCTACTAGATTGACATGTAGGAACGGAAGTAAATACAACATTCGTTTCAACATTTGTATCATTTCAAGCATTTTGATTTGATGTAAATAGTGAAATTGGTGCCATAAATGTTGCATCATTCTTCCAAATATCGCCCCTTTTGTTGTAGCCAAAATAGACGCAACACCACTTAGAACTTTTTTTATTGCACTATTTACATTTGTCCACACTCTCTCTCTCTCTCTCTCTCTCTCTCTCTCTTCATTCAAAGTCAAAGTCACAACTAAACAATGGATTTCTAGTTGCAGCAACAAATGTAGCAACCAATCATCCTAATTGTAGGATTGACAATGGATTGGTAAATCATGCAACACAATAAATAGGTCATGTTCTTCCTTAGTTCAGCTAAGGGCCATTCTTTGTAATACTAACAAAAATTATATCCTTCTTCAATCCATGTTAGTTTCGGCGTACCTCTAGTGCTAGTGGCTCATTTAAGAACTATCTATTGGTCTATGTTGCAGGTCCAAATAAAACTACAAAGTACAAATAACAAATAAATAAGTTGGCAAGAAAACTGACCATAATTGGAGACCCTCCCTACATGCACTATCTGGCAAATTAATATGCCGCCTTTCTGATGAACAACATCTACGATAGGTCTCCATGCCTGCACATGCTCCTCAGTCCAGATGCCCGGCGTGTTCGGGTACCTAGTGTTGAAAAAGAAAACACTCTTCAGAGTCATGGAGAAGTACACATATTTTATTAGAATCGATAAGGTGATCGATGGGTTAAAGATTGTTACCCTTGTGCAGAGTCAGAAACCCCGGTGGCTTCAGCTATCAGGAGGCCGCCATCAGAGGCACGCTGAGAGTAATACAAGACGGCGTGCGGCTGCGGAACGTTCTTGAAAGATCTCAGCCTTCCCAGTGGTGCTAGAACTACTCTGTATTCAATCCAGAAAACCAACTCTCAACAGACTGGCTTGGAAATTGAGCTCTCAACTTGAATGAACTTCCATGTAGGTTTTTCTAGGTAACTAAGGAACGCAAAATTTGGTTTGCCCAATGCTACGAGGCTCGTGCTAACACAGGATACAGGCAACTTTATCCCCAATTTCGGAAAAGCATTTTCCATTAGAGTATTTTTGTTCACCCACCAAAACTAGGGTGAATGTTTACCCTTCCACTCAAGGGTTGTCACGTGTCAAACTAAGGATCAAAACCACTTTGGATGTTCACAAACCAGTGGTTTTAGTTTGATGAAGATGACACGTGACAACCCTTGAGTGGAAGGGTGAACATGCATTCTAGTTTTGGCGGGTAAACAAAAATGGACACTTTTCCATTATGCAACTGCCAGTGTGCCAGGTGTTATCGTCACAACAAAGGAAGCCCTAACACAGGATCTAGAGAGGGTCAAAATACACACAACTTTATCCCCAATTTTTGAAGAATCTGTTTTATGATATGAAATAGTATCTATTATGCAAGCACCAAGTCTATCAAATCAAAAAAATGCACAAAAGCTGTGAAGCCAACTAAAATAATGGCATATTTTTGCGACCATCCATCTGTGAGGAATAACAATTGTGATGGGCCACTGACCTGTGAGAGAGCTGGAATTTGCCCATCTTGTAGGGAATGTTGAGAGGGGGAGGAGGAGCCATTTTTTACAAGCTACTACTATGATTTGGCACTTGGCGTTGTATTTATAGTATAGTCAAAAGGAGATTGGCTGGGCTTGTTTTGCTTCTTCCTTGCACCTCCTGCTGCTGTAAGCAATGACTTCAAAACTTGAGACCAGAAACTTTTCCTTTTTTGGTTTGCAAACACTGTGCTCCAGAGACTCCAGATGATGTCTGCACCTGCTCAACATCTGGACTAGGTGCAGAAACGTATTAGCAAAGGACCATGATGAGGCCTGTTGTAAACAGTCCAGAAGTGAAAGAACAGAACACAAGTTTTGTGGTAAACTTAATAGACTTAGTTGATCTTATTGAAAGAAATGACAGCTATATATATAGCTGACCATGTAACAAAACATAAAAACAAATCCATAGTTGTTTTAACAAACAAAAACCAACTTAACCATCTACCAAAACAACCTAAACAACTTAACCAATTAAGAGACAATCTAAACAACCTAACCAATTAACAGAATGAATAAAAACAAGATTAACTCTAACAATCACTCCCTTAATCTTGTTGCACCCGGATCTTCTCGCACATCTTTTGCTTCTGTGACACCCAGCTAATGATGTTGTCTTGATGCTTGTTCTCGACTGAGGATTATAAAACTGCCACATTACCAACTTCACCCATATATGTTGTAGACCTATGCTCACTACTAGAGTCATACTTCTTCCCGTCAGTCTCGCTCTCGGAGGACATATGTAGCGCCCCGCTTTCGATAGGCGACGGAACTTCATAATATGCTAGCGCCGAGTCAGATCGGCCGGGAACTTAGATGGCCATCGGACTCGATCGCTAAGCTTGGTAAACGTTAACGCCTTGCGGCATCGATTCAATTCGATTTGGACGGAAGATACGAGAATCGATCCAACTAATGGAACGACTTCTGTTGGAACAAGTCCTAGATGCAGCGGGCTGCGTCTCGGCGCGCGAGCTCTCTATAAGAGTCCCTTCGACGGGACCGGACCGCTGTATGGTTTTCTTGGATCTTTTGCCGCTGGGCTTGATGAAGTGCTTTCGCGTCGTTTTCATGGAGGCAATTACAATTTCGATGCAAGGGAAAAAGAAGGAATTCTAACAAAGCGTTGGTGCCATTGCAGGAGCTCGCATAACTAAGGATTGACGTTGCGTAGCGCTTGGACGATCGGCACGAAGCAAAGTAATCGGTGGGTGATTCGGCCTTCTTTTCTATTCTGTCCCGCAAACTTATTCCTTGCTTCGAATACATTCAAATCGAACGATGCCAAGTTAATTGCATGCCAATCCACTAAGTCAAGAACTCGGGAAAAACGTATCGATTTAGAGTGTTCTACTCTGGAAAAATACAAGTTTTATCACATAACTCGAAAAGTTTAAGGTTTACAGAAAAGATAGACTATTTCAAGTGCTGCAAAATATTATGAAACGTTGAACATGGGTTATGATGCCTCGGACAATTTGGTACCCACGGGACGCTAAATCGGTGTACGGCTTTGGGGAAAATGAATCGTTGCATGAGTTGCGAGAAATGATAATGTCGTTCGATACTATCCGCGCTATACAAAACGGGTTGCATATATCAAACATTCGCACATAGGCATGGTCATGGACAGCTTGTGCAGAAGTTCGTTTTCCTCAAAACGGTATCCGGGGCATCGAACCGATTCGTCCTAGGGGGAATAATTCATCGTGCTTCGGCGCGAGGCATGCGGGACCTTCAGTAAGGCTTGCAACCTAGGCTGAAAGGGTAGCGTCGCATGCCAACTTCGATTAAGTCCCTAGTGGTGCGTAGCACCAATGACCGCATATAAGATAGTTGCATGCTTACCTATTGTCTTGTGCAGGGTAAATATTATCTCTGTTTTTATGCAGGGACGAGCACGGCCGTGGTAGGAAATATGAAAACTGCGATGTTATACTGTATGCTTTATTTCTCAAAGACGGCTATCGAATATGAACTGAATTCATTTAGTTCTAATAGAAAGACAACTCTAAAGCATGCATATCCTAACAAATCAGAGTCGGTTTAGACGAGTTGGTTCGTCTCGTCCACTTAGCAACTGTGCTAATCTCCTCCCCCAATTTCCCCAGGTGCGGCGGGCGCTCCAACCTAAAACGAAGCTGAAGTGCGGAGATGCGTTTTGAAGCTCTTCCTATGCTGAAGTATTTTGAAGCCAATTCAAGTCGACGGCTTATGTATAAAGGGGCGAATGTATGGGACGGCAAGCGTAGTTCAGGCAACTTGTCGAATGTATCTTCTTTCTGTTTTCAATCAATGTAGCCGCAACGGCATCCAATGTAAATTGACTTGCACTTCGTTGCAAGCTATGAATGAAAAGCATTTCTATCTTCCTATACTGCATCTTATATTCTGATGTGATTTGTGAAGTTTCGACTTGGCGTATTAATGTCAAAATCAAAAGATAACCGTTTGAGAACTTGTCATCTTGCCTTGCACGAGCGCAACTCCAGGCTCGTGCGGCATCACGCCTTAGCGAGGACGATCGAATCAGCAAAATTAACATCGGGGACGAACATTGCCGACTCGGGGCGTGACAAATTGGTATCAGAGCCCAGTTATGTTTCCTCGGATTTTCGAAAGATGTTTCATTGTTGGAATGTCCGTTGCGATGGCTTGATTGAATGCTTGTCGGCATGCTGTGAAATACAAGTTCCATACAGGTAAGCCCGTAGATATTTTTGGAAAATACTAACGGGTTTACACTGTTTGTAGGAATGACTAAGAGAGATAAGAAAATCGCCGGCCCAACCACCCAAACCGTTGATAGTACGTCGAGCACTGGGCCTAGCGAGACGACTATGGAGAAGATGCTACAGCTGATGGAAGTGCAGCAGCAGCAACTTCAGATACAATTCAAAGCGCAATTTGATGCGCAACAAAAACAGATGAACGCCCTGACTCAGATAGTGAGCAGGATGCGGGCAATACTAAGACGACGGACGAAGAGCCCGAGGAAAAGCAAGGTGATTAAGAAGAAGACGAGGAGGAAGATGGCTCCCCGCAAATGATGAACTCTCCTTCCATGTTCAAAGTGAAGGAGTTTCGCAAAATGAACCCGCCAAAGTTCAACGGCCGAGCAGAGCCCGACGTGATAGTAGGATGGCTCGCAGAGATGGAGGACCTGTTCGATCTCCTCTGCATCGAAGGGTCCCAGAGGGTGGCCTGTGCGGCGCTGCAGTTACAACTACGAGCACATGACTGGTGGACGGCGAAGAAACAAGGGATCTGTGAAGCCGATTCCAAAAAAGATTTCTTGGGAAATGTTCAAGACAGCCTTCCTTGAGCAGTACGTTCCTCGCGCCATCCGTCGACAGAAAGCGGATGAGTTCATGATGTTGAGGCAGGGGAATATGTGTTGAAGATTATGACGCAAACTTCTCGAAACTTGCAAAATTTGTCGGCGCCTTCCTGCCTAACAAAGAAGAATGGTGCGAGCGTTTTCAGCAAGGCCTCAACGAAGAACTGCGTAGGGACGTCATGAACCAACGGTGCCAAACTTATCGTGAATCCTACGAAGCCGCACTTGATAGTGAACGAATCTTCGGCCGTATGTCACAAAGGGCCGTGCCTGTCGTTCAACAACTTCAACAAGCGTCCTAATGACGCTGGAGGATCGGGAGTACCAAAGCCCAAATACGGCTGAGAATCATGGTCACTTTGTCGCAGTAAATTGTAATAGATGCGACAAGCGTGGGCACCGAGCACCCGATTGTAGAATGAGAACATGCTTCAAATGTGGCGAGTTAGGCCACTTCAGTCAATATTGTCAGGCGGGGAAGCCGAATCAAACAACCCGCCGAGGAACGTCCCGAATCCGCATAAAGCGCCGATACTGTAAGGCGCGAATGCGGTGCCCGTCAACCAACAGAACCAACGCCACGGAGCTCAAGGCCGAGTTTATGCATTAACTCGGGACGAGGCGTTTACGTCCGATACGGTTGTAACAGGTATATTACTCTACAAAAGTATACCTGCTCGAGTATTATTCGATTCGGGTGCGACGCATAGCTTTATATCTGCTGATTTTGCGAAAGAAAATAAAATAACAATGCAATCACTAGATATAAATATTAGCGTTAGCACTCCGTCGGGAGTCGATATGCCTGCGAATTTTATTTGTAGGGATGGCCACCTTTGCGTCGGGGGAAGATATCTATCCTTGGATGCCATCGTGCTAGACATAAAAGATTACGACATAATCCTGGGCATGGATTGGTTGGGCGCTTGTCGTGCAACGATCGAGTGCGCGGAGAAGAGAGTAGTATTTCGTCTTCCTGGCGAGACGGAGTTCTCATATTCATGTGGTACGGCCTCGAAGACGGCGATGATGGTATCGGCAATCTCGGCAAGGCGTATGCTGCGTTCCGGCTGCGCAGAATACTTGGCATCAGTTCGAGACACGCGGACGGATAATACAAACACAATGCAGACGGATGTTGTGGCGGATTTTCCGACGTTTTTCCTGATGAGATGCCCGGGATGCCGCCGGATCGAGAAATTGAATTCAGCATCGACACCTTTCCGGATACTCGGCCGATATCTAAGGCGCCTTACCGAATGGCTCCAGCAGAACGGAAGGAGCTGAAGGTGCAATTACAAGAGTTGCTAGACCGCGGATTTATTCGCCCTAGCGTCTCTCCGTGGGGAGCTCCTGTACTGTTCGTGAAGAAGAAAGATGGGTCGTTGCGGCTATGTATCGACTATCGGAACTCAACAAGGCGACCGTGGAACAAGTATCCTTTGCCGCGAATCGACGACTTGTTTGACCAACTGCAAGGCGCGTCAGTATTTTCAAAAATCGATCTTCGCTCAGGCTATCATCAATTGAAGATCAAGTCCGATGACGTATCGAAGTCTGCCTTCGCACTCGATATGGTCATTACGAATTCCTCGTCATGTCGTTCGGTTTGACGAATGCCCCGGCCGCTTTCATGGATCTGATGAACCGAGTCTTCCGACCTCAAATAGATAAATTTGTAGTCGTATTCATCGACGATATCCTTGTCTACTCAAAGAATCGAGAAGAGCACGCGGAACATTTGAAGACGATACTGCAGATTCTGTGTGAAAACAAACTATACGCCAAGCAGAGTAAGTGCGAGTTCTGGATGAGTAGCGTGACATTTCTCGGGCACGTAATATCTGCCGAAGGTGTCGCGGTGGACCCAAAGAAGATTGATGCGGTGGTGGATTGGAAACGACCTGCCTCGGCTAGCGACATTCGAAGTTTCTTGGGCTTAGCGAGCTACTACCGTAGGTTCGTACGAAGCTTTTCAAAACTAGCGTCGCCTCTGACTCGCCTCACCCAGAAGGGAGTAGTTTTTGAATGGAGCGACGACTGTGAATCCAGCTTTCAAGAGTTGAAGCAACGGCTCGTCTCAGCTCCAATCCTTGCACTTCCGGACGGTCCAGAAGGCTTTCAGATATTCAGCGACGCGTCGGGAACTGGCCTCGGGTGCGTACTCATGCAGAGAGAAAGTCATCTCCTACGCTTCACGACAGTTGAAGCAGCACGAGAAAAACTACCCGACGCACGACCTAGAATTGGCGGCGATCGTCTTTGCATTGAAGTTATGGCGGCACTACCTCTATGGTGTGGCATACAGAATCTACACCGATCACAAAAGTCTAAAGTACTTGTTTACGCAACGGAAACTCAACCTACGACAGCGACGATGGCTCGAACTCATAAAAGATTACGAGCTACGATCGAGTACACGCCGGGCAAGAGAAACGTAGTGGCCGACGCACTCAGCAGAATGTTTATGGGAACACTAGCCATAAACAAGGAAATACGGCGAGACCTTGAAGCGATGGGTATCGAACTCGGAATCGAGTATCGACACCTGCACCTAGCTCAACTGAAGTTAGGATCGAGCCTGCTTAGCAAGATAAAGACCGCACAGGAGGACGACTCTTTCCTGAAGAAGATGCGCGAGCTGATTTCAACGGGAAGGGCGACTGACTTTGCGGAAGACGGAGACGGGACGATGCGACTAAAGGAAGGCTCTACATTCCTGAAACTGTCGAACTCAAAAAAAATTCTGACGGAGGCGCATTATGCGAAGTACTCGTTACATCCTGGGAGCACCAAGATGTACAAGGACTTGCGCACAAGCTTTTGGTGGCACGACATGAAGAAAGACGTAGCTACGTTTGTATCGCAATGCATGGCGTGTCAGCAGGTGAAGGCGGAACACCAGAGGCCCGGCGGCGAGCTGCAGAACATCGCCATTCTCGAGTGGAAGTGGACAATATCTCGATGGATTTCATTGTGGGATTTCCGAAGACGCCGCGGGGAATGACGCGATTTGGGTCATTGTTGATAGATTGACCAAGTCGGCTCACTTCATCGCAATTAAAGTAGGATGGAGCGTCGATCGGTTAGCACAAATCTACGTCGATGAGATTGTTCGACTGCACGGGGTGCCGGCCTCAATAATTTCGGACAGAGACGGGCGATTCCTATCGCGTTTCTGGACGAGCCTCCAAGCGGCGATGGGGACCAAACTGAACTTTAGCTCGGCGTACCATCCCCAAACAGACGGTCAGACGGAGAGGGTCAACCAGATCTTAGAAGACATGCTGCGTCTGTGTGCGATCGACCTAAAGACTAGTTGGGATACGCATTTGCCGCTTGCGGAGTTTGCGTATAACAACAGTTATCAGTCGAGCATTCAGATGGCTCCATACGAAGCGCTCTACGGGAGGAAGTGTCGTTCGCCGATATGCTGGGATGAAGTCGGAGAGCGACAAGTGCTTGGACCGGAACTGGTGGAGCAGGCCGTCGAAAAGGTCCGCTTGATTCGAGATAGACTCCGCATCGCGCAAAGTCGACAAAAGAGCTATGCAGATCTTCGTCGGCGACCGCTAGAGTTCTTGGCCGGGGACCATGTGTTTTGAAAGTAACGCCCATGCGCGGAGTAATGCGGTTCGGCGTTAAAGGCAAATTGAGCCCGAGATTTGTAGGCCCCTTCGAGATCATTGAGCGAGTTGCGACGGTTGCTTATCGGATCGCGCTACCTCCTGCCTTAGCCGATGTGCATGATATTTTCCACGTTTCACAACTTCGAAAATACGTGCACGATCCAAGTCATGTGGTTAGCTTCGATCATTGGAGCTACGTACTGACTTGTCTTACTCGGAGGAGCCTATTCAAATTTTGGACCGCAAGGAAAAGGTGCTACGAAATCGGTCGATGTCCTTAGTCCGCGTGCTTTGGCGGAACCATTCAGTCGAGGAGTCGACGTGGGAGATGGAGGCGGAGATGAAGGAGAAGTACCCTGCGTTGTTTCTCTAAGTTAAGGTCAGACCCTTGTTCTTAAGTTTCGGGATGAAACTTTTTCTTAGTGGTATATTATGTAGCGCCCCGCTTTCGATAGGCGACGGAACTTCATAATATGCTAGCGCGAGTCAGATCGGCCGGGAACTTAGATGGCCATCGGACTCGATCGCTAAGCTTGGTAAACGTTAACGCCTTGCGGCATCGATTCAATTCGATTTGGACGGAAGATACGAGAATCGATCCAACTAATGGAACGACTTCTGTTGGAACAAGTCCTAGATGCAGCGGGCTGCGTCTCGGCGCACGAGCTCTCTATAAGAGTCCCTTCGACGGGACCGGACCGCTGTATGGTTTTCTTAGATCTTTTGCCGCTGGGCTTGATGAAGTGCTTTCGCGTCGTTTTCATGGATGCAATTACAATTTCGATAAGGGAAAAAGAAAGAATTCTAACAAAGCGTTGGTGCCATTGCAGGAGCTCGCAACTAAGGATTGACGTTGCGTAGCGCTTGGACGATCGCACGAAGCAAAGTAATCGGTGGGTGATTCGGCCTTCTTTTCTATTCTGTCCCGCAAACTTATTCCTTGCTTCGAATACATTCAAATCGAACGATGCCAAGTTAATTGCATGCCAATCCACTAAGTCAAGAACTCGGGAAAAACGTATCGATTTAGAGTGTTCTACTCTGAAAAATACAAGTTTTATCACATAACTCGAAAAGTTTAAGGTTTACAGAAAAAGATAGACTATTTCAAGTGCTGCAAAATATTATGAACGTTGAACATGGGTTATGATGCCTCGGACAATTTGGTGCCCACGGACGCTAAATCGGTGTACGGCTTTGGGAAAATGAATCGTTGCATGAGTTGCGAGAAATGATAATGTCGTTCGATACTATCCGCGCTATACAAAACGGGTTGCATATATCAAAATTCGCACATAGGCATGGTCATGGACAGCTTGTGCACAAGTTCGTTTTCCTCGAAACGGTATCCGGGCATCGGAACCGATTCGTCCTAGGGGGAATAATTCATCGTGCTTCGGCACGAGGCATGCGGGACCTTCAGTAAGGCTTGCAACCTAGGCTGAAAGGGTAGCGTCGCATGCCAACTTCGATTAAGTCCCTAGTGGTGCGTAGCACCAATGACCGCATATAAGATAGTTGCATGCTTACCTATTGTCTTGTGCAGGGTAAATATTATCTCTGTTTTTATGCAGGGACGAGCACGGCCGTGGTAAGAAATATGAAAACTGCGATGTTATACTGTATGCTTTATTTCTCAATGACGGCTATCGAATATGAACTGAATTCATTTAGTTCTAATAGAAAGACAACTCTAAAGCATGCCTATCCTAACAAATCAGAGTCGGTTTAGACGAGTTGGTTCGTCTCGTCCACTTAGCAAGTGTGCTAATCCCCTCCCCCAATTTCCCCAGGTGCGGCGGGCGCTCCAACCTAAAACGAAGCTGAAGTGCGGAGAGGCATTTTGAAGCTCTTCCTATGCTGAAGTATTTTGAAGCCAATTCAAGTCGACGGCTTATGTATAAAGGGGCGAATGTATGGGACGGCAAGCGTAGTTCAGGCAATTTGTCGAATGTATCTTCTTTCTGTTTTCAATCAATATAGCCGCAACGGCATCCAATGTAAATTACGACTTGCACTTCGTTGCAAGCTATGAAAGAAAAGCATTTCTATATTCCTATACTGCGTCTTATATTCTGATGTGATTTGTGAAGTTTCGACTTGGCGTATTAATGTCAAAATCAAAAGATAACCGTTTGAGAACTTGTCATCTTGCCTTGCACGAGCGCAACTCCAGGCTCGTGCGGCATCACGCCTTAGCGAGGACGATCGAATCGGCAAAATTAACATCGGGGACGAACGTTGCCGACTCGGGGCGTGACAACATAGCCATGACGTACTTCTCCTTATCAATCCTCAGAGCATTCCTTCCGCATCCGGATGGGAAGTGCCGGATTGTCGACACTCTTCTCCTCTTTGGAGGGGCGTACGCCCTCGAACCTTTCTTCGGTAGGCCCAGACTTAGGTCCAGACTCTCCGTCGGAGAAGCAAAAGATTTCTCCGGTTCCGCAAACTGCTCATCAACCCCGTTCTCCCCATTCTCTTCGGATCCTTTTTCGATCTCCATTAATCG
>JANAVB010004893.1:0-20567 GCA_029216955.1 Iris pallida
TAATCTTTAGAATTTGACATACTATTCCTCAACCATCATTTCACTACAGTCGCCCATTTTCATTCATCATTTCCTAACTTCCTGTGGTCTCAAATGTAGTGCCCCGTCCCTACATCATGCCCCGTTCTCCATCCACGGGGTGTGCGAGAAAGGAACATTGTCGCTATCGATTTAGTTGGGACCGATAGGTCGGGATCGATCGAATCGGTTGAACGGGAACGATTGAATTAAGATCCTTTTCTCGTTATGGAAAGGCTTCTTCGAATCAAGTCCATATTCAGCGGGTTGCTCCTCGAGGATAGACTCTGCAGCTGAGTCGGGAGAGACCTTCCATTGCTCTATTTTTATGCCGCACTTGCGTTGGTTTTGGCTTTGGTTTTGAATGCATTTTCATAAAGGTTTTTATGGCTTGCGTTTCGAACTCGCATTTACATATCGAACTCCTTGAATAATACAGTGTTCTAATCAGTTACTTGTACGATTTCAAGTAATCGCTTAGGTGACGTCTAGCGCGACCAACAAGTCTCTCGCCTCGAACAGAAATCAAGGTGAGTGGCTGACCTCCTTCACCTTGACCCTCTATCTCAAAATAAGAACTCGGGATAACCGTATCAAATTAGAACGATTTACTCAAAAAATAAGTTTCACGCTCAAAAGAAAAAATATAAGGTTCTAGAAAAGAGAGAGCATTATTTCAAGATCTGCAAAACCAAAAAAAAATCAATTATATAATTATCGTAATGACACCATAAAACGTGCCTTAAATACTTGTTAATAGCACGGTCATGGACAACTTGTATATAAGGGCGATCATTTCCTCGGACGGTATTCCGGGGCCACGGGACCGATCCGGCCTAGGAAAAAACACGATATCCATACTGGATTGTACCTGTCATGAACCGCACCCGGAGTAAGGGCACGAGTGCGTGACAGTGTCCCAGCCTACGTCACAAAAACGGCACAGAACGCTGTCTAGGTCTACTATCTAACAACAATTATATATCAAAACATGTCGAGATGGTCAACTCCAAACGGAGGACAAGCAATGACAATATAATATACTCAATAACAATATTCTAAGAAGGATAAATCAAGACAACAATATATTAAAATATCATCCAGAAAATCTGACACAAAAATAATACAAGTCCAGAGTCTCAGAGTCAACAATCTCAAATACAAATTCTAATATTAAAATGACAAGGTGTAATCTGGAGACAAAGTCCAGTACCAAACTAATCTAGCTGAGCTACCACTGATACCTCATCGGCTGGAACTAACCCCTGCTGGACTAGGGTCTTCCGGTCTATGCCCACTACGTCATGAGGACCATAGTAGGTAGGACACTCGTCCTTGCCATAATTTGTAAAATTTTGTCAACATATCCAGTCAAGATAGAACGAGTACAAATCTCTAATAACAGTTCTAGTTAGACGATAAAGAATATATAGCAGTAAATAGAGAGAATATACAAGGTAAAGTGATATGTACATGAATCATGGTAAGGCATATCAAGACTGTAAATGAATGTCAGAGCAAGAGAACAGTGTATATCATGTACAAGAATCAGGAAAACTACTATCTATGTGAGTTAGCACTAGTTTCAATATATGATCGGCTTAGGAACATGATACAAGATTTGGCCTAGTTAATCATACGTGCGGTGTATGATTAACACTGTTCAAGGTTCAAGACTTGATATAAGGAGGGTATTGATCACATATCTACGCTAATACCTCTGCCTCCGACCAATATAGTAGATCCAACCATGACACGTTATGACACGGGATTCTCTGAGAAGGTAGCTAACCTTCGCAGGAATCGTGTCTATACAGTGCACAAGGAACAAGGATAAGGCTCGCACAAGATATACCAAGAAATACAAGGAATAATATCTCATGACAGGATCCAGACAAATACCAATCAGTGTGAACAATGTGTCAAGAGAACAAGGCTATCTACACTAAATCTAAGAAACATAGACGATATCATAAACAGAAATATTATCAGAGAATGTACTCACTTGAGATCCGGTAGAAAATCAACAGTAAATCGAGGCTCAGATGAAGTCACGGACCTAAAGATGAGATATACATGAGTTAAATAGGGTTTAACAGTGTTAGGCATGATTTTCTAGTACATGCTATGCAATCTAGGTCAACTAAGTCATCCTAAGTCATACTAAGTCATACTAAGTCAAACTAAGTCATACTAGGTCAAGATAAGTCAAACAAAGTCAAACTAGGTCAAGGTAAGTCAAATAAAGTCAAACTAGGTTAAGGTAAGTCATACAAAGTCAAACTAGGTCAAGGTAAGTCAAACTAGGTCACACTAAGTTAAAGGTTAACTTACAGTTGACTTTTGGTCAACTGGTCAACTCCTAATCCAATCTAGGTCAAACTGGGTCAATGGTTGACCTGCAGTTGACTTTTGGTCAACTGGTCAACTCTGGTCAACTCCTAGTCCATTCTAGGTCGGATGTTGACTTTCAATCAAAATAGTCAACCTTGGTCAAACTAGGCCAAATATCCTATTTCTAACCATTACCTACCAAGATATCCCAATCATAACCATTACCTACCAAGATATTCCAATACCTTAGATACTAGGTAATACCCTTACCTTAGTAGTATTCTACCTTAGGCTAGGTAACAATACCTTAGTCTCCAATACCAATACCTTAACACCCAATATCAACCTTAGATATCTAGTATCTATCTATATCCCCCAAGCTACTAGATAACCAATACCTTGTATCTATACCTTAGTTCCTAGGTAACCCGTTTACCTATTAGGTAAATTCACTACCTTGAAGCAAAAGGTAAAACTAAAGATATCCTAAGATACCACTATAGGTATCTCAAGATACCACTATCTATATCCTAAAACACTAATCCTAGTATCCAAGGATACTTCTAGATAGGATACTAACTATCTATACTATCTCTAGACTCTAACATCCTACTAGAAACTCTAACACATAAATATATCTAACTACTAACATAGACCAAGATACAAGATACTAACTAACCATATAATCTTCTAACTCTAACATATCATATACTAACTAACTCTAACATATAAACTAACTTATATAACCATCTAACTCCAATATCCTACCAATACCTTACCCTTAGACTATAGGTAATCTCCATTACCTTGTCAATACCTTAGACATTACCTTAGCCTACTAATTTACCCTCTAAGATACTCATTCGTATCTTAGGATACCTAATCATCTACATCCTAAGACACAAACCTAGATACTCGATACTAGTAAGACACTAACCTATATCTTACCCCAAGATACCAACTTACCTTATCCTAAGATATCTAATACTCTAACATCTAATATCCCAACCTCCAAGATACCAACTCATCTAGTATCCTAACTCAAGACACTAATATATACCTCTACTAACTAGGACACCTTAAGATACTAACTTGTAGGACACTAACATATATATCTAACTAACCAACACTAACTCACAACACACACACATACACAAACACAAAGGGGCTGTTGCTGCTTACTGCTTCTGCAAGCTGCTGCTGCTGCGGCTTCTACAAGCTGCTGTTGCTGCTTCTGCAAGCTGCTGCTGCTGCTGCTTATGAAAGTTGCTGCTGTTGTTGCTTCTGCAAGCTGCTGCGGCTGCTTCTGCAAGCTGCTGCTACTGCCTATTGGCAGCACAAGCCCCCCTCATCTTCTCTCCTCTTCTCACTCACTCCTTTCTAATTCCCTCTAACCCTCTCACTCACACACAAACAAGCACATACTCTCTCAAACACTCTTCCCTCTTCATAAACACACATACAACATAAATACTCTCTTCTATCACTCACTTCTCATAAGCACATACACACTCTCACATATATATACACACATAATCTCATCTCTTCCCTCTCCTCACACACACACTAATACTAAACCACAACACAACCAAGCCACTTACAAACACACACACACAACTCACAACTCCCCTCAAGCACACTCACACACCTGCACTTCTCCCCTCTCCTCAAACACACACACAACACATATATATAAATATATATATATATATATATATATATATATATATATATATATATAATATCACCCAAATCAGTCCATATATGTTAATATATACCAAATTGGTATCTCTACTTATAAACATGGCTTGTAGGCCAAATATACAAAGATACATACATATGTATCTATATGAAAACTAAATGGAACATCCTAACCATGGCTAATCTATTCTCTAACATGTATAAAACTGAAATTAGAAGTCTAAATAGCCTATTGGGCATAAACATAAACACTTGGTGGGCCACCTTCAAAATTTCTCTATATGGATGACACAAAACCTATCACAACTTCCAAATGAGGACTCAAATGAGCCTCTAAATCATTCCTAAGGGTCATCCCTACATTGGGGTGGATACCTATGGGTTCAAAACCACTTATATGCATGGAAATGGAGAGTTTTAGAGAGAGAGAGATACCTATTGGGAGTGGGATTAGTCTAAATGCACTGGCCTAATGAGTCAAGTTTGTGGGCCACGCCTAGCTAATCTTTGGGCTCTGACTAGAGTCTAAGCTAACAGGGCCACTAACACAAGTCAAACTAAACGAAACTCAAACCCGACTAAACTAATTCCCAAAATACAATATTAATAAATAAATATTCACAAAATATTAGAATATAAAAATGACAAAATTATCCTCATTTTTGAAAATAGGCAGTTACAATCCTATCCCCCTTAGAAAAATTTTGTCCTCGAAATTTGAATTGGTTGTACTCTTCTCTAGGTCAAACCCCTAACAATCAAAGTCTACAACATTCTATCCAAAGTTATACAACATGAAATTCTATGGAAAGGGAAACAAATATGCATGGTTTTAGTCTCTACAGTGTCATGTTATTACAGTCTCCATTGGGATTTTCTATTAATCTAGCATGAACATCATATATGCAAGCTAAGGGTACTAAGAAATTAATCAAGCAATCAATGGGTGAAAAAAAAACAGGAAGAAGGAAAGAACAAGACCTAACCTCCAAGTCCATCGCCTGCAGTGTGGGTCTCCTTGACCGCCATCGCAAAAGCCCTACTGTCACCCCCAGTTTTCAAGAACAGGGGTATTTTGGTCATTTTTTATTTTAGAATATTTTTGAATTTATTTTATTATTTATGATATTGTTTTGGGGTTATTTGAGTCGGGTTCGAATTTCAACTCAATCCGACTTGTATCGGGGACCCAGGGTAGCTTTGACTCTAGTGGGACCCACTCATTAGTTAGACATGGCCCACATGACAATATTTAAGTTAGTATGGTTAGACTAAATATTCATGACTAGGTTGGGTTAATTAGATATTCAAACTAGTCTAATTTAGCCTCAAACCAAAACCTAATTTTAAATTAAACCAATAGGAGTCATAGAGGGCATTTTGGACATTTCATAAAAGGGGACACCTATCCATCTTTGGGTCGGCCAAGAAAAGGGATAGGGATGAGTCATTCTCATTTGTTTTTATCCATAAATATTCTCTCTCTTGTTCTTCCCCAAATTTGAGAGGAACCTCCATTGATTTTATCCCCAAATTAATCTATTCCTCCATCAAATCTTTTTTTTCCCTTCTCTATTCAAGCAAGTGGAGAAGTTAGCCAAGTTTGGAAGGTTTTGGCTTTGGTTCGTGTCCATTTGGAGATCCCTTCGTATCGGTGTCATATCGGAAGGAGTTTTCTTGGATTTCACCTCCAGGAAGGTAAAATCTACCCTCTATTTTAATCCTACATGCATATAGGATCATTTTAAATCCATAGAAATGACCTCCATGGTTGTGTCTCCATTTGTGTCCATTTCGTGTCCATTTGGAGTTATTAGGAGTATCCTTGTTGTATTTTGTGTCCATGTGGAAAACCCCCAATATTGGACACACTTGTGTTTAAATAATTTAATACATATTTTAATATTAGATTTTATATGTTAGAGATGTGTTATTGCTTGTCTTTACATTTTTTCCATGTATCATAATATATATACAAGTATTTATATTATTGAGTGTATATATATATATATATATATATATATATATATATATATATATATATATATATATATATATATATATCTATATATATATATATATAAGAGATTGATAAGCAATAAGCATAAGCAGCATAAGCAGCAGCAATAAGCAGCAATAGCTTCAGTAAGCAGTTGCAATAATCAGAAGCATAAGCAGTTGCAGTAAGCAGCAGCTTATTGGCAGCTTTTTAGCCTTTAGTTTAATCCTTTTAATCCCATTTTTCTTTAGAAATTAGCCCCCTTCCATTTAGCCATTTCCCTATATTAGTTAGACCTTGTTAGATAGAGTTTGCTACCAAGTTGTTAGATAATTGTTAGCTAGAATTGTTTGTTAGAAATGTTAGCTCATATGTTAGTATAAGTTAGGATATGAGATGTTAGATTTGAGAGTTGTGGACCTAGTGGGGTGTGTTTAGCGAGTGTACTAGATAAGTTAGTATCCTAATAGAGCTAGTGAGTATGATACTCTAAGACACTAGAAGTGTGGAGGGGTGAGCTAGTATGGTTGGATAGTGTTAGGAGAGTGGTATCTCAAGATACCATAGGGTGTCTCATGATACCTTAAGGTAATATTGAGATTGACCAACATGGGGATAAGATGGACTGGATGGGCTAGATACCTAGATTTCTGGGTTGGTAATATCTAGATAGGTTAGTGTCTAGCTAGCCTAAGAAGTCTAGGTCAGTCTACCAAGGTTAGGAAGGGTTGCCTTTGTATCGGGGCAAGGTATTGGAAATACTTTGTGAAGGGTAATAGGTAAGGTTAAGGTAATTACCTAGAAGCTAAGGTATGAGTCTAAGGTGTTAGGATATGGTAAGAAATTGATTGTCTTGGGTGGTAATTGTAATGCCTGTGGTTCGTATTACGTATCTTGGTATACGTGTACGTATTCTTGACTCGTATTGTGTATTTCCTTGCATGGTTATTTTGGCATTTCATTTCTTGGTTCGGTTCAACTTGCTGGTTCGGCTTGGCTTGGTTTTATGTGGACCAAACCCCCACCTACCACCACCACCATCATTTATATTTCCAACTAACTCTCTCTCCTCATTAATTCTTCTCCTTCACTTCTTCTTCTCCACCATTACTCTTTCACCTACCAGGGAGTAGGGCGTAGGCAAGTGCAGCTTGCTTCATGGAGGAACTCTGTTTTTATTGTTCCATTCTCTTCCTCATAAGATTCTAACACACTTTAATACTTAGTATTTCTAATTTCTATAGCTCATTTTTTGTGGATCTAAGTTTATTTTATTTTCGGATTTTTTGGGTTTTGACCTATTTAATCTTGTTATTATCAAGTTCTGATGGTTCCATGTTGTAGAGAATTTCATTTTGCCCTATTTTGACCTATAAAAGTTCGGATTTGGACTCTAGATGAAGGTTTTATGAAGCTTGGTAGCCATGGCTTGCAAGGTTCTTCTTCTCGGAATAATAGAGAAGAAGAACAGTTCCGCAGCCGCATGAACTTCCGTGGCCGCATGAACTTCCGTAGCCGCATGAACTTCTGCAGCCGCATGAACTTCCGTGGCCGCATGAACTTCCGTAGCCGCATGAACTTTCGCAGCCGCATGAACTTCCGTGGCCGCATGAACTTCCGTAGCCGCATGAACTTCCGTGGCCGCATGAACTTCCGTGGCCGCATGAACTTTCGTAGCCGCATGAACATTCGCAGCCGCATGAACTTCCGTGGCCGCATGAACTTTCGCAGTCGTATGAACTTTCGTGGTCGTAAGAACTTCCGTAGCCGTATGAACTTTCGCAGCCGCATGAACTTCCGTGGCCGCATGAACTTCCGCAGCCGTATGAACTTCCGTGGCCGCATGAATATCCGTGGCAGCATGAACTTCTCTTGATTCCCAGCCGCATGGCTCTCAACCGCATGCGCCCTGCCCCCTGTGCCGCATGACTCCCACTGCCGTCCATGTACCCTCTTTTGATTATTTAGTGCTACATGTATGTTGGTGCCTTGTTAATTTAAATATATTTTCTAACACGCTGGTGACCCGTTGTGGAGCACTTTTGATAAATGACATGACGTGATAGTGGCCCGTCGTGGCGCACTTCTGACAGTAAACATGACATGATATATATCTCTCGAAGGCTGTTGCGACGGCTAGCATGTCATGACAAGTATGAATGACCTGGACACCGTGGAAGATTGTGTTTGTACAAATAAACCAGTACTGTCTTGCAACATGTCTAGGATGAGGCTTCCTGAGTATCACGGTCAGGGATACCTACAAAAATTGACTAAGGCTAATAAACTAGAATAATTCAGTAGTCATGAAGAGATTTCCCAGCTACAGACAATCCCGTTATCTGGGCGCACTAAGTGGACTTGTAGCCTACCGACGAGTAGGGCACATTTCCAGCACACAGTCACGTGTTGAATCCTTCATAAACGGACATTCGACCTGGATAACCTGGATGGTCTACAGGGCTTGTGGCTGTTGGGATAATCTCATTGTATTTGCTAGTAACTAGGCCTGTGATAACCCTAGTTAGTTAAAGTATCAAGCCGTACTCTTTGCTTGGCCGTGATTGATTGAATGAAGTCTAGCCCAGCTTCGACTTGTCCTGATCCTGTGCAAGATTATGACAAGACATGATTATTTATGCTTGCCTTAACAATAATGATCAGGGGACCAGTTCTGTTCAGACGAAGGGTTACAACCCCGGTCCTTGTTTGGTTTAAGGGTTGTAACCTGGCTCCCGGAGCAGTTCTGTGTCCTCTCTTCGTTTATTGTCTTATTGCTCCCCATGCCATGCTCGTCATGTTTTATTTTACTTCAATAGCATGATTATTTATACTGGCCTTAACAATAGCGATCGGAGGTCCAGTTCTGTTCAGGCAAAGGGTTACAACCCCGGTCCTTGTTTGGTTTAAGGGTTGTAACCTGGCCCCCGGAGTAGTTCTGTGTCCTCTCTTTGTTTATTGACTTATTTCACCCTATGTTCTTGCTTACCAACAAGTAGTTGAGATGGATTTCTATTCAGGTGAAGGGTTACAACCCCGGTCCTTGTTTGGTTTAAGGGTTGTGACCTGGCTACTTGAATGGTTTCCTCGTACTCAATTTACTGTTGTTATCTTTATTATTATCTGTTTCGTTTATAATCATCTTTAATATTCAATTATGGTATGCTGGTTTTAGTTCCTAAGTGAAGCCTCCTTTGTGGCACTTGCTCTTTCTGGGATCTGACCCAGCTGGTTTTGTGTAGCCAGATATCGGAGTAGCTCCAGAGGATCCACCTACCTTCCAGCCAGATGGTGACCACCAGGCGTAACCCTGGCAACGGGTGGGTTATTTTTGGCTCTCCTACTTTATTGTAAAAATATTCTTTTGAGGCATTTAGCCGACGAGCACGTGTTAGCTCGTATTGCACCTTATTTACTGTCTGCCTACGGGCTGTAACATGATTGACAAATCCTAGGGTTGATCATGTATAACTAAAATTCTTGCTAGTCTTGACATTTTGTACGACTAGCTTCATGATCATCCGAATATGTAATGTATGGGACGCCTTACTATTGTATATTTGGTGCTCTGACATCTTGTGACTATTATTGCTTGCTTGAGATTGAGACAATAGAATTGTTCATGACCCTAGAGAACTGATGGATTGTAGTTAAACCCTCATGTATCTAGACATCCGTGACCGTATAGTGAGGTGGGTTGCACTTCAAAATACGTAGCTGGCTATGTACGCCCCCGTTCTCCAGTATTCTGGTTCTGGGGCGTGACATGGTTTAAGTGGTGACCCATGCAGGTCTTGTAAATCAAGATATGTGAGGGTTTACCGAATAGATGTCTCAATCAGTACTCGCCCTTGATCTCTGCTCGTATCTTCTGAATCCCTGTAATCTTGACCTGATCACATTCTTGTATCGTTGATCTGTCCTGGTCCTTCCGTATTGTTCCCTATGTCGTCTTCTTCAGCGGCATTGTTCCTGGACCTGCCGATCAGCAAGGCGGAGCACCTCCCGCGGACCAGCAGTAACCTGGAGATCAAGCCCAGCATTCAGGAGTAGCCTCCAGTTATGCCTACTGGGGAGAGCCACCCGTTCAGCCCGTCCAGCCTGCAGAACCTGATGATAGTACTTTGGTGGGTCTCATCATGTCATTATTAGCTTCCCAGGATCGTTGAGGAGATGCCTTTCACCAAGCGGTAGCAGATGCTTTGACCAGAGGAGGTCATCAGGGTAACAACGCGGCCAACAGCTTCAAGCGCTTGAACCCTCCATTCTTCGACGGCAGTGAAGATGCTATCGCTGCTGATGCTTGGCTTCAGGACACAGAGGTGATTCTAGAAGTAGCCAGGACTCCAGAAGCCGAGAAGGTGGCCGTAGTGCGCCTACAGTTATTGGATCATGCCCGCAGCTGGTGGGCGGTACAGGCCGTTGGATTATTGGCACCCATTGCTTGGGCAGTATTCAGAGAGAGATTCAAGACCAAGTATTTTGATACTGTAGCTCGATACGATCTACAGACGAGGTTCACCAATCTGAAGCAGATGGATAGGACGGTCGACGGATATACGACCGAATTTTCGAGACTCAGTCGGTTTGCTCCCACCTTGGTAGCGACCGAGTTCGATAGGGCCCAGCGGTTCCAGCAGGGGCTTTACTGGAGATTTTATTGGCAGTAGAGCAGTTTGAGCATCAGACTTTTGATGCAATATTGAGAGCAGCTAGGAGGCATGAATATACCTCCCAGAGGATCATGGATAGGACCGGAGGTCGGAAGCGTTCCCACGGTCAGATGAATCAGTCTTCAGCACCAGCCCCCGCAGCCAAGGCTTTGACCATTGGAGCTCCGAGGCGGGTGGCCTCAGTGACGTCGGTTCAGCATTCAACCCCGCCGCACCCTCTGCAGCAAAAGCAGAAGCAGTCTTCCGCAGTGGGATGTTCATACTACGGGAAGTCGGGGCATGTGGTATCGGAGTGTCGTAGAGCACAGGGTTTGTGCTTGGTTTTTGGTACCCCAGACCACAGGATTAGAAACTGTCCGAACATGGGGAGTTCATCATCAGCTTTCTCTAGTCCTTCAGTTGGAGGACCAGCACCAATCCAGCAGCAGCAGCTGCAGTACCCGTTTCCGAGGCCATTACCGACGCAGGCCCAGGTATTCCAGCAGCAGAGACCGCAGCAGTATGCATGTAGGAGCGTAAAAAGTGCTTCATAGACTGAGTCAAAGAGATAGAGCTTTACACTCAAAATCAACTACTTTACGCCAGGGACAAGTCAGCTACTTTACGCCAGGGACAGATCAGCTACTTTATGCCAGGGACAGGTCAGCTACTTTACGCCAGGGACACGCCAACCACTTTACGCCAAGGACAGGTTGTCAAATCATGCATTTAATGTAAAGTGATAATGGGGATCTGACATAAAGATCTACTGACAGCGTATAACACAGAATTCGAACGGATTTGTTTTACACAGAAACCAATATTATCGTTTAGTATGTGGACTGAGCTATTTTACGCTCACAGGATGGCTTCTTTTACGTATGAATACTATATGAGCTTTTTAGCTCAAAGTTAACGTGTGCATAAAGTTTATTTGGGCTACTTTTACGCTCAAGGTTGTTTTATCACCACTTTATGCGAGAAGTCCATTTTAGGGCTATTTTACGCCTAGTCTACTACTTTACGCTTAGAGTATATTTGGGTTGTTTTTACGCCCGATCTACTTTGGAATGTGGTTTGCTTACGTGGCTTTCATGCCACATATCTCGAAGAACGTGTGTACGTGCATCCTATTCTTATTGAGATAATGGGACACATGTCAACGTATGTAGAGGATAACTTCAGTTATGGGTGGCAGTTACCAGCGTAAAGACAGGACTTTGCTGAGTTTTACGAACAGAAAACCAAGTCTATAAATAGACTTATTTTTTTATATGACACACACACAGAGAGAGACAGAGGAGAATACATAGAGATCAGAGCCCAGAAACTTTGATTTTCCAGAGCATCTTCTTCAACCTTTCTTCCAGAACAGAGTGAAGCAAAGCAGGAAAGCATTCGACCTCGCCATCAGTGCCCAAGTGCGTCGATACCTTTCTAGTGACTTAGTTCTTCCAGTTGTTCATCTTCTAGCAGTGATCTTCATCATCATCGTATGGTCCAAGGAACAAAGTGATCGCCTTCAGATCGAACTTCCATAGCAATACTTCCTAGATCAATTTGTACTTTTTTGTACTCTTTGAAGTTTTATTTTCAAAAGCCGATTTTCAGGCATTTTGTTAAGTGAAACAAAATGGTGACTCTGCTGGGGACGACCTTCTCCTCTGACAAGGAGGCAATTGCTCAATATAATGATGTGTCGATTGGATCGACAAAGAAGACTCTGGTTGTGTACTTCGACCAGACTGCCTACGAAGAAATGCTCCGGACTGGGGAGCACTCGTTGATCCAATGTTCAGAAATCGCGGAAGGCGCGAAAAGTTTGGGTTCCCAAATCCAAAGCATCCTCGAATCTCCCTATTGTCTCTGCAGGCAAAGGAATCCTTCCTACTCCTGTTGTAGAGGCTCCCATCTGTGATGAGGCAGTCTCTACTTTGGTGATACACCATACGCGTAAAAACAAGCCTCCCGTTTGTAACGTGGCAGACTCTCCAGTGTTACGCTCTGGGCGTAAAAATCAGGTTTTACGCCCTGCGCGTAAAAATCAGGTTTTATGTCCTGGGCGTAAAAATATGTCTCCCGTCAGTGACGTGGCAGACTCCAATGCCTTATATTCTGAGCGTAACAATAAGTCTCCCGTCTGTGACGTGGTAGACACACAAAATTTACGCTCTACGCGTAAAGGAAAATCTCCTGTTTATGACGTGGCAGATACTCATGTTTTGCGCTCTATGCGTAAACGTAAATCTCCTGTCTGTGACAGGGTAGATAAAATTTACAATGATGCTTCTGCATCTAAAGTGAATGTACCTACACGCAAGAAGCATAAAAACATAGTTGGTAAAACTTCTGTTTTCAACCAACAACCTTCTTATACTGCTGTACGTAAGGTACCAAACTTACAAATTACACGCAATGAAGATAGAGTCCTTCGTGCTCAAAAATCTCAGGATTTACGTACGCAACTCCAAGCACATAAAAATGTACAGTTTGGTTCTGCGAATGCAGCCAGTAATCTTCTTTATACATAAGAGACTAAACGTTTTTCTACCCCAAATGTAATAAAGAAGACTACTCTATCTACTCCTTCTGATTTACGTGAATTGCTAATGCAAAAGCGTAAAAATAGACAATCTCCCGTGGCACTCCCCCAAGAAAATCACCATTGTGAGTGTCACCAGATTGTAATTAAATGTTGTTGTTCGGCTTCTAAACGATCAGTTTTTGACCGGTTAAGTTTTAATGTGCCTCAACAATAAGATAATGACCAAGAACATAAGTTGTCATATGCATCAGTCAACATGGCATCTCATACCAACAGAGGACGACGTCCTAGACGGAACACGTCCCAAACTCCAGGTCAACAACAATTCAACTGACTTCTTGATTCCTTTGAAGGAGTATATCAGAATACTCGATCAAGAAGACAAAGACAGTTACAGACTTCTGATTCAGAAGCTGGGGGTACTCAATCTTTTAAGTCCGAAACTGATAGTGTCGATTCATACCTCTATACTAATCCCTCTGTATCTTCAAGAGAGGTTGAATCCTACGCTATTGGAGATGAACCAGAGACGTCATCTGCTAATGCAGAACAACGTCTCACTGCCGTTGAGCAATCACTGAAAGACATGCTTAACATGATGCAGAGCATGTACCAGATAATAACGGCTCAACAAACTGCTCAACCGACAATAGTAACACCGGTGCAGGTAGCAGCACAAACTCAAGATAGTCAAGGGGCTGATATACCTTTGAATATTCAAGAGCCTGCTGTTAACCAAAATTCTGCATCTCCAGATCCCATCATTCCAGAAGATGTACCATCTCCGGTGGGGGTTACGGTACATCCAACAACCATTCAATCAAATGTGCTTCCTCAAACCAGTGAAGCCATTCAAGCAGTGCGTGAGCTCAAAGCACAGTTTGAAGTTTTGAAGCACAAGGATCAACTCCAGAGGTTAGGGATTAAGCAACCTTATTCTCCTCATTGGAATGATGTACCCTTTCCACCAAAATTTAAGCCACAATCAATGGTATTGTTTGATGGAAAGGCTTCTCCTAGTCAGTATATCAATTACTTTGATATTATGACTGTACATCTGCAGAAAAATGATGCTCTTCTCACTCGAGTGTTCATTGGGTGCTTGACAGGTTCAGCTTACGACTGGTATCATAGTTTACCCGACAATTGCATTTCGTCTTTTGATGAATTTAAGGCAATGTTTCTCTCCCGCTTCTATGAAGGAGGTATGGATATGAACATGTCCTCCTTAATAGAAATCAAACAAAGAAGAAAGAAGATACTCGGACGTTCATTCAACGTTTCTGACAGGCGACTCTAAAGATGCCTCCTAGTATGCCAGATTCAGCGTTAATTGATACATGCAAGATGAATCTGCGACCATCCATTGCTGTCTTCACGGGTTCCCAATTCACAGATTGGGCTTCATTTATTATAGTAGCAGTTTCTGCCGAGACCAATGGTAGGTTGGCTCGTGAACATGGGATGATTTTTGCCTCAGAGGATAAAGGAAAGAAAGGTAATCCTGGTAATAATTCTGGCAATCGTAATGCAAAAGAAAAGGACACCCTTATGGTTAATCTTTCCAAAAACAAAATGACGCCGAATAATCAGGAGTCTTCTAAGCCAAAGAAGAATATTCTTTTGACGAGAGTGATATCCCAGGGATATTCCAATGTCTGGTAAAGAGTGGTAAACTCCAGATCCCAGAGCCAAAGAGGCCTAATGAGGTGAATCTGACTGACAACCCCAAATATTGTATCTATCACAGATACATCAATCATCCCACCAGGACTTGTTATGTCCTAAAGAAGAAAATCCAAGAGCTGATTAATGCCAATGCCATCTCTTTAACTAACGATGAGCATACGGTCACAACCAATATGGTTTCTCTTCAATTCAGAGATTTTCCTTCTCAATAAATACCAGATGGAATTGTCCCAATTCCGAAGGCGACGATGAAGATTGTGAATATTCTGCCTGCCAGGGAAGAAAATAAAGGATTGTTGCCTCTTACATTAAAGAATGGTGAAATTATGTGGGTACATCCTGACTTAGTACCTGAAATGGAAGATGAAGGTAAAACTTCAAAATCCAAGAAAGGTAAGAAAGTCAAAACCTGCAACATGATTTCTCATGTTATTCCAGATCCTGATGATTTGGATCATCTATGGGATGGCATTCCTTTGGAAGATAGACTGAGAGGATTGAACATATGTCCTCCAAGTCTGGCTCCTCCTACAAAGCTCAAGCTTACTCATCAGCAGTGGCTAGCCATGAATAGTATTTCCTTATACAGGGCACAATAAGTCTTTGCTGCTTATGAAAAAGCTCCTGTAGGGATTTTTCCTCGTGTCCCGAATCCTTCTCCTCCTGTAGCTACAGAGACTTCTATTCCTCATTCTCCTGTAGTTACAGAGATCTCTTTTTCTTCCTCTGTTGAACTACCTGTTAAAAGTCCGCTGCCCACTCACTTATACAGTCAGCAATCTGTCCTTCTCATGAAGAAGATGGGTTATGACTTTCAAAAGGCAGAAGGTTTGAATTATGATAAAGGAATACGACTTTCTTTACAAATTCAAAGTCAAAAATCTACTGTTGGATTGCGTTCTGAGGTTCCTCATAATAATCCTCGTAAGAAGAAGGCTAAGGAAAGGAAGACTAAATCCTGCAATATTGTACTTTTTTCTTCTGAGTCTGAAGAAGAAACCTTTGCTGGTACAAGATCTGGAAAAGAGTACCACAAAGATTATGAGGGATCCTCCAAAGAAGCAGAGAATGTTGAAACACCACCAACTCAACCGTCTCCAGTTCCTGCTAAACCATCTGTGGTTGAAAAGGGAAAACAGAGAGCAGTACGCTTTGACGTCCCGTTGAAGTCTGCTTCCAGTCAGGGGGTGGTGATGAAACCCTATAAATTTGATATTCTAGCCCAGTTAGCTAATACTCCAGCTAGACTATCTATCTTCGGGTTGCTTCGCCTTTCTAAAGAAAGTCGCAAAACCTTGAGTGAAGCTTTGCTGCAAGCTGACTCCTGCTTAGCTCAACTCAAGACTCCTGATAATATACCAGTGTCATGCCCACAATGTCATAGTGTGATGGAGGTAATTCCTAATATTACTTTTACACAAGAAGATATGCTGTTGAAGCATAACAAGCATGACAGGCCTTTGTGCTATACTGGATATATTGAATCCACTGAAGTTGACAGGATTTATATTAATCCTGGGTCTTCCATTAGCATAATTCTTCAAAGTATGCTAAGACCGTTGAGGATTCCTACTAGTGATTTGACTTACACTAGTACCACAATCGTTGGTTTCAACTCTGGAAAGAGTAAACCACTGAGGAAGATTCGTCTGAAAATCCAGATTGGTGATCTTCGAACGATGGCAACATTCTATGTTATTAATTCAGACGTATCCTACAACATCCTTCTTGAAAGACCGTGGTTACATGAGCATAACATCGTGCCTTCAACTCTCCACCAATGCTTCAAATACGTGGATTCCCAAGGGGTTGTGAAGACTGAGTTTGCTGATATCAATCCTTTCAAGGGTGTCGAAGCCTATTTTCTGATTCAATGCTATACAAACAAGAGCATATGAAAGAGATATCAGACATAGCTGAAGATCGATCATCTGCCGAAGATCAGTCTATTAATGAAGATCCGCCAGAAGAGCAACCTTTGAAGATCAAAGTCAAAGGGCGAATCCAACCCCAACCTGTCAACAATCAACCTCTGATAATCAAGGTCAAAGGAAGAACTCAAGCTTCATCTGAGGAATCAGTGAATATTCCTGCTAAAGCCAAGTTCAACCTCTTGTGATCAAGGTCAAAGGACGTACTTCTCGTACGAATGATCCAGAACCACCATTGATCGTCAATCTTGGCAAGTCTACGCAGAAGACGGAAGATGGTCCATTAGTGATTAATCCGAAGCGTAGCAGTCAAATTGTAAATGATGTAAATATTGATCATTCTGTACTTTCTAATATTAATGAAGATTTCCTTTTTGAGTATATGGCTGTCAAATTTGTTGAGAGAATGACTTTATCTTCTGATAATCAAAGTTATCAGTATAAAGACGATATAAACACAGAGGAAACCTTATACATTGACCATAAGAAAAATTCCTTTCCTCCTCATGTCGATATTGGATCTTATGCTCAAAGGTTCCTAACATCTTCTCCCTATCTTCTTCCTGTAGTCGCTTCATCGCAAGCTTGTGTAACTTATAAACGTCACGAAGAATCTTATTTTTTGATTCCGTCTGATAAAAAAAACAAGCAAATTGTGTTTGGCCTGGCTAGAAATATCCCTGTTGCTCAGACAGATGATCTGAGAGATAAAGATAAAAGAAGAATCTGAATTGACAAATATAGTCAATAATCTCTCAAGATTATCCAGAATATGGGATATGATTTGAAGACTATGCAAGGTCTCAATCAAGGCAAGGGTAGACGATTACCATTAAGTGGTGATCCGTTTTATCAAAAAACTCGTCATGGGTTAGGATATGATCCGTCCCACATGTTTAATGACGATATACAAGAAGAATTCTCTTCTAGCTCTTCACAATCATCAGATTCGGAAGAAATTCAATTCATCGAATCTGATACATCTCACTCCTCATATGTTAGAGGAGGTTATTATGATGAATCTGAACAAATATTCTCAGTAAACATGGTTCAAACTGATGGTGAATCTGAACCATTTGAGAATGATCCTTGGACTCAACAGATGGACACTCAATGGAAACTTCGTTTTGAACAGCGACAGCCACCTACAGAGGATGAGATTGTCCAAATTGATGTTGGAGATAGAACTACGTCCAAACCAATATTCATCAGTAAAAACCTTTCTGAAGATGAAAAGGAAGAGTTGATAAAACTGATCAAACAATATATTGATATTTTTGCATAGAGTTATGAGGATATGCCAGGTCTAGATCCTAAAGTTGCTACTCATAAACTCAATATTCTTCCTAATGCCAAGCCTGTAAAACAACAGCAACAGCGTATTCGACCAGATATGATGGATGCAATTGAGGCGGAAGTTAAAAAGCTGATCACATGTAGCTTTGTTCGTGAAGAACAACACCCGGATTGGGTTGCCAACATTGTTCCTGTTATGAAGAAAAACGAAAAAGTCCGAGTTTGCATAGATTTTCGAGATCTTAATGCAGCTTGTCCAAAGGATGAATTTCCACTTCCGATTATCGATGTCATGATAGACAATACATACGGTTTTGAACGCATGTCTTTCATGGATGGATTCTCAGGATATAATCAAATTAAGATGCATCCAGAAGATGAGAAGCATACTGCTTTTCGTACATCCCTTGGGGTTTACTGCTATACAGTTATGCCGTTTGGTCTTAAAAATGCCGGTGCCACGTATCAACGGGTTATGAGCAACATCTTTCAAGAATATCTACGAAAGATAGTTGAATGTTACGTAGATGACATTGCTGTTAAGATTCGATCAAAAGATGATCATATTCAAGACTTGAAGATAGTATTTGAATTGATGCGTCAACATCAATTGAAAATGAACCCTACTAAGTCTTTCTTAGGGGTTTCCAGTGGCAAATTTTTAGGATTTGTTATTACTTCTCAGGGTATCCATGTTGATCCTAATAAAGTTAAAGCAATTCTTGAAATGCGTCCTCCTCGTAACCTGAAAAAACTCCGTGGCTTTCAGGGTCGCATTGCTTATATCAGGAGATTTATATCTAATCTCTCTGGGAGATGTCAACCTTTCTTCCGTCTATTAAAGAAGGGTGTATCATTTGTTTGGGATGAAGCGTGTCAGAAAGCCTTCAATGACATCAAGCAATACCTTACAAATCCACATGTTCTAGTACCTCCAGTGGTAGGAAGACCATTTTTGCTGTATGTTCGAGCTTTGGATCATTCACTTGGTGCTCTTCTTGCACAAAAAAGTGATATAGGACATGAACAAGCAATTTATTATCTTAGCCGAATGATGGTCGGAGCTGAACACAGGTATACTCTTGTAGAAAAGGAATGTCTGGCCTTAGTTTTTTAGTCCAAAAGACAAACATTATGTGACAGGACAGACTATTCATGTTATCTCCAGAATAAATCCCATTCGGGTATTAATGAGAAAACCAAGCATTCTTAACTCTAGGTTAGCTACCTGGGCGATGTTGCTCACTCCTTATGACATGGTTTATGTACCTCAAAAATCAGTAAAGGGTCAAGCATTAGCTGATTTCTTAGCTGCTCATCCTATACCTGAAACATCGAAGCTATATGAGGACATTCCAGATAAGTCGTGGATTGCAACATGACTTTGAAGGATGACATCTGCAATTATATTTTGATGGAGCATCACGGGTTGGACCTAAAGGTAATATTGTCTCTGGAGTAGGAATCGTCTTGGTTTCTCTTGATAAAATAGTCATATACCGTGCCTACTCTCTCAATGAGCCATACTCTAACAATGTAGCAGAATATAATGCTTTGCTGATTGGTCTCCAAGTAGCAAAACAATTGGATATTAGTTCCTAGAAGCTTATGGAGATTCTCAACTAATTGTTAATCAAGTTAGAGGAACTTATGAAGTCAGAAATCCTGATCTCATCCCTTATCATCAAGTGGTAATCGAGTTGATCCTTTCATTCAAAGGATTCTTCATCGAATTCATGCCACGTTCTCAGAATGTGGAAGCTGATGCTCTTGCTAGCTTAGCTGCAGACTTGGCTGTTCCAATTCGAAGACAAAATACAATTACTTTGTTGGACCGAGACTTATTCTGTGTCAAGAATAATCTGTATATTGAACAGAGTTATACTACAGAGTCAAGTTCCCAGCAGAAGGATTGGAGAAGTCCATTCATTGATTATGCAGTTCATGGGATTTTACCTGAAGATCCAAAAGAAGCTGCATCAATCAAGAGACGATCATTTCGATTTTACTATGATTCGTCTTTACATATGTTATATCGTCGTTCATACGACGGACTCTTGCTGCACTGTCTCTCAGAAAGTGAAGCTAAACAGACACTCCGTGAGGCTCATGATGGTGTCTGTGTGCTCATCAACTAGGTCCGAAGTTACAAGATCGCATTCGAAGAATGGGGTATTATTGGCCTTCCATGATAGCAGATGCTGTGGATTACCCAGAAGGTGTAAAGCATGTCAGATTCATGCTGACTTTATCCACCAACCTTCTGAATTTCTACATCCTACAGCAGCTTCTTGGCCCTTCGAAGCTTGGGGTATGGATATCATTGGTCTGATTAACCCTCCTTCTGTTAAAGGACATCGGTTTATATTGGCTATAACCGATTACTTTTCTAAGTGGGCAGA
>JANAVB010004894.1:0-28860 GCA_029216955.1 Iris pallida
AATGATTTTTAAATAATTTTGCATTTTGATAAAATTTATAGAATTATCTGGAATTTATTAGGGAATTTATATATATAGTTATAATAGAAAAAAAAGGAACAAAAGAAAAATATCCCTAGTGAACATTACCAGCGGGTACTGTTCACCAGGCCAAAGCCCGACTCAACCGAGAGGCCCTATATATAGAACAAAGAGAGGGGGAAGGCGAACAACACAAAAAAAACCCGACCCTAACTCCAAACCGCCACCCCCCTGCGTGACCTCGACCTTCTTTGGTGCGTTTCCCAGCCACGAACCACCGCCGGCCCCCACCACATGCCGGAGATGGCCGTCCGACAGCGGCAACAGTAGCAATAGACACAATAGCAGCAACAATAAGGTACTCTCCTTCACGACTCAATTGCCCCCTAGTTTCTTGATCAATTTTGATTTCATAAACTTTCCTAGAAATCCTACATAACCCTCTAGAAGCCCCAATAATTAGAAGTTGATGGGGACGAACCATCAGTTGAGAAAGTCGACACAAAGTCGTCGAAAAACTGTCCCAAGAACAGAGTATAAAATAGTTCCAAAACCCCTGATTTGAAGTCATATTTTGAACCAACCATTAGGAGTTTTCGTAAACCATCTCAACACAATTCTAGACAACATATAAGGATAAAAAATCTTTTGTGCAGGATGACTGTACGTCGAGAAATCGGATTCCCAATTTGACGAAAAACTGTTTTAAAACTGTTAAAAAATTTAGAAAATTTCCCGATACGGCGTGCACCCCGACAAACCGGACTACGTGGTCATAACCCATGAGCATCGAAAGACGCGTATGGATGTTGTCGACGTGTGGAACTTGACGGAACTCGATTTTGTTGCGCTGTGCACGACGAAATCAAGGCGTATCCGTCGTGATACCCCATATCGACCTTTTGCAAACTTGGCCATAACTTTGTGTATGTTCGTCATATCGAGACGAAACTTGCACCAGCATGACCGTATCAGACATTTGGTCCTGTGTGTCAAATTTGGCCCGATTATGAGAAGGTCGACCGGAACGCCTATTTTGGCGGGCCCGCGACCCGATCCAACGGGCAAAATTGTATACGGCCTGCCGGAATCCAACTTTGGATATACGGTTGGATTCGTCTCCTCAAACCGGACCCGTAGACATGTAGTTTGACTAGTTTAGAGACCATAGATACTGGCACATATTTCGGTGCAAAACGGATCCAACGACGGACATCGTTTTGACCCGAAGTTACGATTTTGTTCCTGTTCCATAATTGGACTTTTGGACAGGTGTTTTCTAGATATGCCTTTTACATTTGGAACGTTCTTGATGTTGTTTTAGCATCCGAAGCCGTTCGTGGATTTTGAGATTCATTGTTGTCATACTTGATTGTTTGATTGCCATTCCCGCACCGTCAGTCAAGATACCTTGCCACCTTACTCTATGATTTACTTATTCTTATTTTCAGTTATTTATATTCAACTCTATTGTTAGTATTATATTACTGTGCATCCAAGTCACACTTGGGTGCAAGTGACTCCATCGGTCGTTTTACTGCTTTTGATTTTATTCTCTTGCATTGACTTAGCCTAGTGACCACCCAGTTATGATGAGGTATTGGTATACCTCATACGGCCTTGACATATGATCATTACATGTTGTGAGTCACATATAGGACACATACTCGCTTATTCGGCTGGCCACCGATACGTATGAGGCGTGCGACGGTTAGGAGTAACTGCCAATAGAATTGCGTGCTAGTGGACTTGGCAGTTACTAGAGGTTCCTATGGGACATTGATGTGACCCTACTAGACATTGGGTGGGGAGGATAGTTCCTTAACGTGTGGTCGACGTATGCACTTTCCTATTCCTGATCTTGCTGGTCTATGACATTCGATGAATGTTATGCTTTGTGGTCCCTGGTATCTTAGTGGGACCATACCGTGTTCCTGTAGCCAGAGTGCCCATGTATTGAAGGTTTGTTCTTAACTGCATTATCACTGTAGAACTAGTAGGCACCCTATTGCATGCATTCCTTTCTTTTCTATTATATATCACAGTTTATATGGTATGGTGTTTTCTTGTATCTTGTTACGTCCCTCTGAGGACCTCGCTATCTCTCCAGGGTTAGAAGATTTTCTGCAGGAGTACGATACGACACTGGATCCTTCATACATCGATAACGAGGCATCTTCTGTTGATTTCTAGTTTATTTATTCATTGAGACGTTTAGTGGACATTTTTATCTCTTTTTTTTCTATTTACGGAGGTCATTTGAGACTATTTTTCATAACTGTTTGGAGTGGGTATGTCCACCCGACTATCTCTTGATACACTTATTTATTTTGGACTCTTATATCTTCTGTGTTGAGCTGTGATGAGATTATATTATTATATTCTGGTCTGTGATTATTTTATATATATACAGCTTATGTATGTATACGTGGATTCCATATATTGGAGTATTCTTCGTATATGTGCAGCTGTCATGTCTACGTACTTGGTCCTAAGTATTTGGGGCTGGGGCGTTACAAACGCTTCATAATTATTGAAGAATTTGCTAATATTACTTTTGATGAGAATAATAGTTCAGCAGCTGTTCCTGATGATGACGATGATGTTCATATCAAATCAATAACTCTTACCCCTGAGAATACAACATCTGGAACCAGTTCTCTGGATAGCTTACCAAAGAAGTTCCACTTCACACCATAACATCCAGAAAACTTGGTAATTAGTGAGGTATCAAGAGGAATAAGTACTCGTTCATCTGTTAGAGATTCTATAGCTAGTACTGCTTTTATATCCCAAATAGAACCTAAAAATATTTTAGAAACTTTTTCTGATGAATTTTAGATATCTGCAATGCAAGAAGAAGTCAACAAATTCGAAAGAAATCAGGTTTGGGAACTTGTTCCTAAACATGCTAACCATTCGATTATTGGTACTCGATGGGTCTTTCGTAACAAAGTTAATGAGGACGGTTCAGCCATACGTAACAAAGCATGTCTCGTAGTCCAAGGATACAACTAAGAGGAAGGTATCGACTACGATGAGACGTATGCTCCTGTTGCACGATTTGAATCAATCCGCATGCTTCGTGCCTTTACAAATTTTCAAAATTTCAAACTCTTTCAAATGGATGTTAAAAGTGCTTTTCTAAATGGTTTTATTAAAGAACAAGTTTTCGTAAAGCAACTACCTGGTTTTGAAAACTATAAATTTCTTGATTATGTTTTCAAGCTTAAGAAAGTTATTTATGTCCTCAAACAAGCCCCTCACGCTTGGTATGACTTTCTTACTTGAAAAATATTTTTTCTAAAGGAAAGATTGACACAACACTTGTTATAAAATCAATTGATGACACAATTCTATTAGTGCAAATTTATGTAGATGACATCATCTTTGGGTCCACTAATGAGTATTATGTCAAGAATTTGCCAAATATATGCAAAATGTGTTCGAGATGAGCATGATGGGGGAGCTTAACTACTTCTTGGATTGTAAGTCAAGCAAAACTCACAAGGAGTCTTCATCAGTCGATCAAAGTATACAAAGGACATACTGAAAAAATTTGATCTTGACAACATCAAATCAATCAGTACTCCGACGGCTACTACAACTAAATTAGAACCTGATGAAAGTGGTAAACCAGTCAACTAACGTAAGTATCGAGTTATGATTGGTAGTCTACTCTATTTAACTGCTAGTCGTCCTGATATAATGTTTAGTGTTTGTCTATGTGCTCGTTATCAAGCCAACCCTAAGAAATCACACATGAGCGCAGTTAAGCATATCTTTCGATACCATAAAGTTACTGTTACAATGACATCCTTTGACCTACTCGGTTATTCAGATGCTGATTTTGCTAGATGCAAAGTCGACCGTAAGAGTACCAGCGGCACGTGTTATTTATTAGGCAAAGCTTTAGTCTCTTGGTTTAACAAGAAGCAAAACTCTGTCGTACTATCTACAACAGAAGCTGAATACAAAGCTGCAGGACGTTATTGTGCTCAGATTTTGTGGATGAAGCAAACCCTATCAGACTGTAATTTATCTTTTTAGCACATTCCTATATTCTGTGAAAATACTAGTGCTACTAACTTGACTAAGAACCCAATATGTCACTCACGCACTAAGCATATAGAAATACGACACCACTTTTTATGAGATCATTAATTGCAAGGAAATATTAATCTAGAATTCATTAACACTGATCTTCAGCTAGTAGACTTTTTTTACTAAATCACTTGCCGAAGAGCGTTTCAACTTTTTTCGTCAAAAATTGGTAATCTTGGATGAAAATGCCATACAATAAGTCTTACCTGCACAAATACTTATTAAATCAAATTTTGCATATGTTGCATTATTTTGGGTACAATTCGAAAGGGTCCTTCTGTCAACCAGGCGTAAAAGCCGAAGCGACACGGTGCCAAGTGTCTTTGGACTACCGCTATCTGGGAACCGGCCCCTACAGCTAACCTGAGACAATTCACATATACTGAATAATGATTCACAAGTCTATCGCATGCTCTACTTATTTTGTGGCTAATAAAATCCACTATTTTTCAATTTTAGACTATCTGCTCCATGATGGTTGTGGTCTACTACTTGATGATGCTGCTGATACACTTTAGTTATGATTTGTAGTTTGTAGTTTTATTTCATGACTCTAGTTATCTTTCTGCTATTTTTATTTCATTTCATATGTATGACTGCGAGTTTCTCATGATGGATTATCAAAACTGCTAGATTTCTTTATTAAAGTTTGGTTATGTTTTGTGTTTGCTCTCTTCACTTTGTCTATTCTTTTTCCCGTTACGGGGGAGCTACGCGCTATTTTTCTAAATAACAAAGGAGAAGAAAAATAGCATACTATGTGATATTTGATGTGATATTGTATATGCATTATGTTGTGCTTGGATAGAGCTTTGTATCAGGACGAAAATATTCAGTTGCGGGAGAGCCACGTTATATGTGCAAATTATCTTCTCTCTTTCAACATGTGTCCAGGTATGAATATTGAGACATACAAATATCATTTTGTCAATTATCAAAATGGAAGAGATTGTGACCCAAACTGGATCACAGTCAACCTAATTTAGATAATTAACAAATTGATATCTGATATGATCCAATAAGACACATCAAGTTCAAGACAGAACATCATCTATGATAAAATACAACACATCAAGTTCAAGACAGACGTCATCTATAAGCTGTTAAATTGCAATTTTTTTGTTCTCAGTCTGTAATTTTTTAATTTATTGAGTCTAGGAAAATATACGTTGAGTCATACTGAGTCATCTCAAACCGTAGACATATCTCTCGAAGCTCTACCCTACAAAAAAACTAATTCCTGAACCAAACCAAACCACCCTTATCCATATACGCTTCTAGTATGAGGTAGACAGAATTCGTGCCGAACTCTGCTTATGGTAGAACTCTGGCCGAACTCTGCCTCCTTAAAATCAGCAACCTGATTTTTAGGAACACCTTGCTACGAGCTGTCCAACGTTCGATTTTTTAAATATTTGGGACAAAATTCTGGCCGAACTCTGCCCCCTTAAAATCCGTAACCTGATTTTTAGGGACACCTTGCTGCGAGCTGTCCAACATTCGAATTTTGAATATTTGGGGCAGAATCCTGGCCGAGCTTGATTTCTTCCATTTCAAATCATCTCTCAATCTCTTACTCTCATCTTCTAAGCCTTATATGCTCTAAGCCTTACTCTTCCAATCTTCTAGCCATAAAACTTCCTGAGTCCCAAGGTGCTCAGTGCGATTTAGCTAGAAGTTCTGTGCAAGAGTTGAAAAGAAGTCACTTGAAAATTTCTAAGTTTCGCATCTGCGAAGTCAAAGTAGCGAGCGCTTCCAAGGTTCGTGTCTTTAAGAAGTTGGCGTGCTCTTCTGATTAAAGGCACGTGTGTACCCTATTTCACAAATAGTAGATTCTAATCCTGAACAAGAGTTCTCAGGCCTGGACTAGTTTTCCACGAGGAAAACTAGGTTATATCACTGTGTTTGTGTGTGCTCTTCTAAACTCTTATACTTTCTGCATTATTACTCTCTGATTATATATTCTTTCAGTAGTTGCTTTTGGACTTAGCATAGAGTTAATTTTTTAAATGGTTATTATAGACGGAAACTCTATTCACCCCCTCTAGAGTTACCTACACGTTACTTCAACTACGACTAAGGTCGAAGTGAAACGGTACTTAAGCGTTCCCCTGTGAACCTCCGTTAGATGGAACAGTACCCCTACAGCTAATCAAAGACAATCGCTGTGTAACGAAAAGTAATTCATAAAATAATATTAATTAAAATTTAAAATAACTAAACTTTGAATTAAATAATTAAAAATGATTGATGAATACAAAGGCATTTCATTTTATTTTTGTACAAAAATACCTCAACAGAATCCTAGGTGAACTCGCACCGAATACGGCCCGAGTTCTATTGGTGTCGGGTGTTTTTAAAGTCAGATTTGAATGTGGCCCCTTCTATTCACCATCCTCCTCATTTCAAAGTTGAAAAATCTAAGGCTTTGGAGCTCATCTGCGACTGCTGCTTTGTTTGGAGCTCATCCTCCTTCCTTCTATTCACCATCCTCATCCTTCCAAACATAGTAGCAGTCGCAGATGAGCTCCAAAACCCTAAAATTTTCAACTTTGAAAGGAGGAGGATGGTGAATAGAAGGGGCCATATTCAAATCTGACTTAAAAACACCCACACTAACAGAACTCGGGCCGTACTCGGTGCGAGTTCACCTATGGTTCTGTTGAGGTATTTTTGTACATAAATAAATAAAATGCCACTTTGTATTCATCAATCGTTTTCAATTATTTAATTCAAAGTTTAGTTATTTTAAATTTCCATTAATATAACTAATATTATTTTATGAATACTTTTTGTTATACAACGACTGTCTCGGATTAGCTATAGGGTACTATCCCAGCTAACGGAGGTTCACAGGGGAACGCTTAAGTACCGTTTCACTTCGGCCTTAGCCGTAGTGACGGACAGACCCTTTGTAGGCTTGCCTCGAAAATAGTTTTTGTATATTAAAAAATGATTAATAAAATAAAATTAATTAATATTATTGACATCTAAAATTCCTAATTTTTGACATAAATAATTGAAATAATCTTCCGCTAATGGTTTTATAAAGATGTCAGCCAATTGGTTCTCTATGTCTACATATTCAAGGTTTATATCTCCATTTGTTTGATAGTCTCTAAGAAAATGATTTCGAACCTCAATATTCTTAGTGCGAGAATGACATACATGATTCTTAGTCAAATTAATAGTACTAGTGTTGTCACAGAAAATGGGTATGTGTGAATACTGTTAACCAAAGTCTTCTAACATTTGCTTCATCCATAAAATTTATACACAACAACGTCCTGCGGCGATATACTCAGCCTTAATAGTTGATAATACGATATAATTTTGCTTCTTGCTAAACCATGAGACTAGAGCCTTACATAGGAAATGACACGTGCCGCTAGTAATTTTTCTATCTACTTTGCATCCAGCAAAATCAGCATCCGAGTAATAGTTAGGTCAAAGGACGTAGTTTTAGGATACCTAAGCCAACATAAGAAGTACCTTTAAGGTATCGAAAGATACGCTTAACTGCACACAAGTATGATTCCTTAGGATTAGCTATAAAATGTGCACACAAGCAAACACTAAACATTATACAAGGATGACTAGCAGTTAATAAAGTAAACTACCAATCTACCTCGATAATTACGTATGTCGACCAGTTTGCCTTGCTCATCAACATCAAGCTTGGTTGAAGTTACCATTGGAGTGCCAAGAGGTTTGACGATTTCCAGATCGAACTTATTCAGTAGATCGTTTGCGTACTTAGCTTGATTAATGAACGTCCTATTGTTAGTTTGTTTGATTTGCAGTCCAAGAAAGAATTTGAGTTCTTCCATCATGCTCATCTCAAACTCATTCTGCATACACTTTGAAATTTTTTGACAAAGAGACTCATCGGTAGATCAAATCATAATTAAAAGAAGATTTCCTTTGAAAGATTTTATAAACAGTGTAGTGTCAACCTTGCCTTTGAAAAACTATTATCAAATAAAAAGAGCTTAAGCGATCGTATCAAGCACGAGGGGCTTGTTTCAGACCATATAAGGCTTTCTTCAACTTGAAAACATAATTAGGATTTTTGAAATCAGTAAATTCTGGAGGTTGAGCTACATAAACTTTTTCTTTTATAAAACCGTTAAGAAAAGCACTTTTTACGTCCATTAAGTTTAAAATTATGAAAACATGCAAATGTACATAACATGCGAATGGATTCTAATCTCGCAACTGCGGTATAGGTCTCATCGTAGTCGATACCTTCCTCTTAATTGTATCCTTGAGCTACGAGTCGGGCCTTGTTACAAGTGACTAAACCATTCTCCTTGAGTTTATTTCGGAATATCCAGCGGGTGCCAATGACCGGATTATCAGTGGGCTTGGAAATAAGTTCCCAAACTTGATTGTGTTCAAATTGGTTTAATTCGTCTTGTATAGCATCTAACCAAAAATTATTGCTACATGCTTCTTCAATAGTTTTGGGTTCTAGCTGTGAAATAAATGCAACACAGGAAACTATATCCCTGTTAGAGGAACGAGTACTTACACCCATGATAATCTCACCTATTACCAAGTCCTTGGGATGGTCAACCATAAACTTCGTGGCAGACTCTCAAGGTACCTGGTTCCGGCTTCTGGTTCTGTATGTGCTCTGCTTGGTGGTTCTGCGGGTGCTGTGCTTGGAGCTTTTGCAGGTGCTGTACTTGGTGTACTGATGTCTTCATCATCATCATCGACCATCTGTTGATTTAGTTCATCAAAAGTGACATTCCTTAACTCTTCGATGATCATGGTCCTTGAAGACTCGGTACCCTTTGCTTTTGGTCGCATAACCTAAAAATATACCTTCATCGGCCTTTTCGTCAAACTTTTCCAAATTAACTTTAGTATTAAGATTGAAACATTTGCATCCAAAGATCTTAAAATATGAAACCGAGCGTGTTCTATCAAACCATAACTCATAGGGAGTCCTCTTCGATTTAGGTTGATAAGAACCCTATTGATAACATAACGAGCTATGTTGACAGTTTCAGCCCAAAAGTATTTAGGTAGACTAAACTGATTTAACATTACTCTAGCCATTTCAGATAGAGTACTGTTCTTACGTTCCACAACTCTATTTTGTTGTGGAGTCCTAGGACAGGAGAACTCATGCAGATAATCATGTGTCTCACAAAATTACTCAAAATCTGTGTTCTAGAATTTGCCACCAGAATCACTTCGAATAAGATTGATCATGAATCCATTCTCATTTTGAACTTTCTTGCAAAAGGAGATGAATTCAGACAATGCATCATTCTTGCATGTGAGAAAATATACCCACGTGTATCTAAAAAAATCATCTGCTATTACCAATGCATGTAACTTACCACCTAGACTAGCAATTCTACTAGGCCCAAATAAATCCATATACAGTAATTGTAGAGGTCTAGTGGTACTTACAGTGTTCTTGGACTTAAATATGGATTGGGTAGCATTGTTCTTTTCACATTCACTACATATTGTATCCTTCTTGAAAGTGATATCCGGTAAGCCTCGTACCAATTTTTTCGTGGATAGTCTTGAAATTGTGTCCATGTTTGCATGATCGAGTCTCATATGCCATAGTTGACTCTCATTATTCATGGCAATTAAGCATCAACCTGCTTTGTTAGCATCTTCCAATAAATAGAAAACATATATATTGTCTTCTCTAATACCTTCAAAGATAGTACTACCAGTTGAGCTATCAACTATAGTACTTTTGTCTTTGACAAAGTTAATACCATAACCATGGTCAGCTAAATGGCTTATGCTGAGTAAGTTATGTTTTAACTCGGTTACTAGACATACATCTTTAATAACAGGATAGGGAGCCTTACCAATGTTGTCGATACCAACTATATACCTTTTAAGATTATTACCGAAGGAGATGTATCCTTCTTTCTTCTTCAATAGTGTTGCTAATAAAGAAGCGTCACCGGTCATGTGCCGTGAGCAACTGCTATCAAAGATCCACTTGCTTTTAGCATGCGAAGGGTGTTCTACCTAAAAAAAATTTGCTGATAAACTTTTGATACCCATTCTTGTAGGGTCCTGAAATATTAGTCTTTGGTATCCATGCACATATCTTCAAATCAACTAGCTTTCTTACTCTATATGCAAGAGAAATCTGACCAATGGTGCCACAATAGTGACATCTAGCATGTTGAGTGTTAGATACAGTGTATTGTTTTATATAATTTGTAACAGTATACTGAAAAGCAATGCTTTGAGTATAAGTGGAAGATTGTTAGGGTTATATACTAAAAGCATCACTTTTGTAGTAACCTTATTTCCTTAAATTTTGAATGAGAATCATATGGGCAAATGTTTGCATATTGTATTTATTGCAAGTGTTAATGCAAATGTCGGATATTCTATATTGTAGATAATATGGTGTGTGGTGTCACACAGAATATCATATTATTAGTTCCCTATGGAGTATATAAATAGTTCACAACCTAGATGGACTTGGACAATCTATTGGAAAGGTTGTAGAGTAATCTGGTATTAGTCTATCTTGACTATAGGTTTACACTAGTACACTTTGTGTGTATTGAACATGACCACTTGAGGTTGTTCTCTTTGTACTGACTACATAAGGGAACAAACACCTCTGTTATTATGGATGCTTGTGCTCTTAATCCGGATATAATAACGGACATGTATATGCAGTGTACATTACTTTGACTCATAAAAGAGTGAGATTCATTATGGATCAACAACCTCTATGAATTGGGTAATAATATTGTATATATGATGGGCTGTTGATTATAAATGGAATCCATGTCCTGATACATCAGGTTGATGATGTCCCCTTAAGGAGCTCATAAGGATTGTCATGTAAACCCTGCAGGTGGATTATATCCGACATGACAAATAAAGTTGAGCGGTACTACTTAAGGATAAAAGATGTCGAATCAATATAGTTGTCAGTAACTTAATTTGATCGACGGACATACGATACCTTAACATGGGGAGCCAAACGAGCATATAATAAAAGGAGTCCACAAACATAATTTGGGATTAGGGACGTAGTGCAATAATAGCTCATTAGTGGACCGAACTATTGTTAATGGGCCTGGATTGTGTGTTCGGGTTGAACACGGGATATCCAGATCCGTTAGGAGGCCAAACCCTAATTTCTCCTCATGGTCCCTGCCGTAGCCTATATATATCCTCTATTCTCTGGCCGCCAGATTACTGATCAGAAATATGAAACTTTCTCTAAATTCGTGATTCACGTAAGGAGAGAAAGAGAGGGCTGCCAAGGAGAAGAAAAGGTTGGGAGATCGTCGCCCACACGACGTCCAACTCGAGGAAGGAATACGTGCAGAAGATCTTGGGATCGTCCGCTCGAGATTTCCAGGAATTACTTGTCTCCTTTCCGTCGCAGGTATAATTCGTGAACCCTAATTTCCGCCTATGAAGGGTTAGAACACGTATTAGATCTGTTTAACTTTCTATCGATCAATACGCACACCAAAGGAAGGGTCCTAGGAATCCCCAGTTCCATCATCTTGTGCATGATTGGTAGGTCTTGGTTTTCTAGTTAGATATTTGTAATAAAATGCATGCCTATTAGTCATTTTTGGCAAAGGTTTGGTTGGGTTTGGTTTGACAGTATTCCGGTGTTTCGGTAAGTGACACGTGTTAGGATAGTAAGCAGCAACCTCAGGCTATTTTTCTAACCTAATTTCCAACTTTTTGGAAGTGTCATAAAATGCATGCCTATTAGTCACTTTAATGCCATATGCTTTTGTTGACATACCTTCTGGAGGTAGATTTCTTCAGGTACCCTTTTTTATATTTATTTCCCTTCTTGGTTGATGATGATGTTGTCGGACATTCCTTCTTGATATGTCCTTTTTTCTTGCAATCGTTGCATATTGGATCTTCTTCATTGTTGCTATTATTGTTGTTGTGTTTTTTTGTTCTTCGGTTGAACCTCATGAACTTCTTGAGCTTCTTTACTCGAAGAGCTTGATCTTCAGAGTCAGAATCACTGTCATCGAAATCTTCTTCGACAGATCTTCTACGTTGAGCTTTGAGGGCGATTGACTTCTCCTTTTGTGTAGCTTCTTCAAAGTCTTAAAGTTCCAACTCGTGATGAGTAGCTTTCCCATGAGCGTATCAAGAGACATAGTAGTGACGTCGTTTCCTTCAATAATTGCAGTAGCCATTAGAATCCAGTTCTTCGTGAGAGCTTGTAGCAATTTGCGAATCTTCTTATGGTTATTGTATTCCTTGCCTAGGAAAGACAAAGGATTTACAATATCCAAAAATCTTGTAAACATCTGAGTGACGGATTCGTTCGGCTTCATCTTGAATGCCTCATACTCTTGAGTAAGTCTGCTGATCTTTTACTCCTTGACTTGAGTTGTGCCTTCGTGAGTAACTTCGAGAAGTTTCCATACTTTATTAGATGTTGTGCATGTAGATACCCTGTTAAATTCAGTCCTGTCTAAAGCACAAAATAAAACTTTATTGGAAGTTGCCAGTGATATAGTGATCTTATGTAACAGCAGTATTGATAAGAATATAATAACAGTATTACCTCGCTTTACCTGTATAATCCTCTCTGATACCAATTTTAGGAACAAGATGTAAAGCGCCATACTCAAGAGGGTGGTGAATAGAGTAGGCAGCAAAAAAATAATTATTAAAAATTTATTAGCAATAAGATCAAAGAATATCTCATAGATATGTAAATATAAAAGTAAAGAGCAGAGAGCAAATGCAAACACAAGGATGTATACTGGTTTTTCTCTTGTGAGGATTAGTCCAATCGAAAGAACTCCAGCTTCCAGTCGAAATCCACTATGGAAAAATGTCGCAAGTTTCCACTTTTTTGCCTTCATATCTTGTGAAATGCAATAGTTATTATGTGTCCTGACTACGAAGATACGTCCTGGATAGGAGTCATGCTCTTGTCTGAGTAGATGGTACCGATTTACTTTGAGACTTGATCCGTGTCCACTTTGTGAGTCAGCGTAGGTCAGCGAGGAGGTATTCCTACTCAGCTGACTAAGGGGTATATATATCCATATGCCTAGTTATATCTATATGCCTCATTGTTCTTTTTCTTTTCTTTAGTTATTATATATCTTGTATTTATTTATTATTTCTGCATTCACTTATTATTTCTACTTTTATTATTATCTGTTTATATAATATATTTTCTTCTCTGATGATTTAATAATTTCTGAGCTTGTTCTAGAATGTTTGTTCAGCTCGATTAGTTTTAGTAAAATTCTAAGGATGAAATTTTTCTAAGGAGGGTAGACATGTCTCATTCGTTCTTGGATTTCATATTTCTGAACTTTTTATATTAATTTTTTTCTTATGAATCAAGCTTATGTTGTATTTCGTATTTTCCTGTATCTTGTTTATTATATTTTTCGTACTTGAATTTTGTTTGGCATGATATTGACAGTCGTAGAGTTGTAGAATATCCTTTAGTATTGCTATAGACCCTTGCTAATGTAGGAACGACTTTTAAAACGCTATACTCTGAGGGGGGTGAATGGAGTAGGCAGCGAAAAATTAACTATTAGAAAATTATTGCAGCCAGTTCACAGAATATATCACAGATATGTAAATATAAAAGTAAAGAGCAGAGAGCAAACAGAAACACAATGATGTATACTGGTTTCTCTCTTGTGAGGACTAGTCCAGTCGAAAGAACTCCAGCTTCCAGTTGAAATCCACTATAGAAAAATGTCGCAAGTTTTCATGAAAGTTCTTGCAACTTCTACAAAGCGAGCTTTGATCCGAAGTACTCGATCAACTTCAATTGTGAAGTGACTTTCTTTAATCAAGCCTCTGATTACAATCACTCTAAATTTTTTGGCCGTATCGCACTGGCAAATCGACTAGAGGATTGTGCATGAAATCTTATTATTTTCCACATACTCAATTCTCAGAAGGTATAATTTCTTTATTTTTGTAATTTTAATTTCTTAGATTTCTATATTTTTCTAGAAATTATGCCTAGAATCAACACCCACTTCAAGAGAAAGAATACGGCGGCTAGCGAAGAAGCCTCATCTTCGGATCCTATCAAAGGATCGCTCTTTTTACCCGTCCAACCGGATGACGGGGCATTCAATGAGCTTTTCTTCGAAACTCTTGAACAATCCTTATTATGGTATGCAGATTTTTTAGTTCGCAAGATATACCCTGGCGCACAGATCAAGTGGACAATCTTTTCGTCCCATAAAACCTATTTTGAAGCATTAGGATTGCACTATCTTGTCACTTATTCATTTCCTATTGCTACTAATACTATTCGATTATTTTACTGTAATTTTACCCTTGTTCAATGTTAAGAGCTGTATAGCTGTTATTGATATTCAATTCAATGATGCCGAACTAGCGAAAATCCTAAATATTCCAAACGAAGGTGATCCGCTAGACGCTATCACCGAATTTGAATTTCCTGGAGACACGAGTTTACATAGTTTCAAGAACCAACTTTGTTCTCCTAATCAAGTCCGTACTGGAAAGTTTAAAGCTACACATTTGAACTTATTCTTTTATGAATTGCATTGCATCGTCTATTCTACTATATTATCCAAATATACTTCCAAAGATGATGTGACAACCCTTGAAATGTCTGCTTTATATCATATTCGTAAAGTGATTCCTTTTTCTGTTCCCAAAATGATTATCCAGATGATGGGATGTTGTTGCGAAAGATACAGAAACCTTGCTTACATAATGATTCTACCAATCATCTTTCAGCACTTTGACATTAATTTATCCACTTGTGCTTGTGACTTTGAATCCAAGTATCCTCAGCTCTCTCGTCGTAGCACAACTATTCCTTCTCCTCCTCATACTGCATGTCCTCCACCTTCTCAGGATTATATTATGTCTTTTGATGGGTCTCCACCAGCATTTATTTGATATGTGATGTGCTCAGCTGGATTAGCACAACCCTTTGTGAGCGTTTGTTACTGACACATTGAGGGAACGCGAGTTCTGAGATGCTAGTCGATTTCATGCCCTGGCAAACTCCTTTGTGGATCTGTATTTTGTTCAGACTGGTCAGCATGCCAGTTCTCTTCCACAAGATCCCACTGTTTCGGGCTACCGCTATGAGGATGAGGCGGTTCGTCACTTCTTTGAGCCTGATAACGCTTATGACTGGTACCATAGTTCTGGTGCTACTCAACACCCTTCTCATGGAGCTGGTCCTTCTGGACATGGTGGCGATGCTGATCGTGATGACGACAATGACTCTGTTTAGCTGTTGAGGATTTTGATCTAGATGTTATTGTATTTTTTCTAGATGGTATCTGATTAGACTCTACTTTTTTCTATGTATGCTTGGAAATGCTCCAACATTCTAAGATAATACTTTTTTTTCACTACTGAGACTATTTGCTGAGTTGATGTATTTCAAACTCCTATTAGTATGCACTTTCTATTTCGATGTGTATTGTTCTATTTTATTCTTATTATGCACTTATCATTCTATGCTTAGCATTATTTATCTTAGTTTATACTTTTTCATAGAACTGCCTGTGAATTTATGTTATTCATTATATATTTTTTGTATTTCTTCAATGTTTGTTTCTTAGGCATAAATTGCGGGGGAGCTTCTCTCTTTGCAATTATTTTGCTAAGTGACAATGGGTGGAAAAATGGATCTTACATTTGTTTCAGGAAAAATACTATCAAAAGAGGAGACAGAAGTACAAGTCCTTACTTTTTTGAACCTACAAATTTTGATTATTTTTTCAAATTAAGATCGAGATGTTATATCGGTCAAAGTTTATCAATTATCAAAATATGGAAGATTGTTGGCCCATTGGTCATGGTCAAACTTAATTTTAATAATTGATCTAACCCTGTCTAGATATATGGGCTGCTTGGACGACTGCTGAGAACTGCTACTGTTATCGTTCAAGACATGAAGCCATTTTTGCCACTGAGTAAGTATTTCCAATATCAATATATTTTTCACAATTTATTGAGTCTAGGAATATAATATACACTGAGTCGTACTGGCAAATAGGCTACCCCAAAATGATTTCAAAATATCCCTTTATTTTAAAAATAAGCCAATTACAAGAAGCTCCTAACTGCTCGACTTCTCAAAAGCCCAAAACCCGATTTGCAAAACCCTAACCAAATCAACTATGGACCAACAGAATTCGGTCCGAAATCGGCCTGAATTTGACTCGAGTTTGGTTATTGGAACGTTGGATTTTTGAACCAGTCTCCCCTTAGTTACGAATGCAACGACTATTTGTCGATATTCTCTCAAAGAATTCTATCCGAATTCTGTCTGAATTTTTTCCGAATTTTTTCCAAATTCTTCATTTGGAAAACCTATAAATAGAGAAGAATTTCAACCATTTCAACACACCAGTTCATTCTCTCTTCTCTTCTCTCGAAGCCTACTACGGTATTCCAAAGTGTTCTAAAGCTTTCATTTTCAAATCCTAAGCCAGTTACAATCCTCTAGTCGATTTGCCAGTCCGGTACGGTCTAGAAGTTCAGAGTAATTATAATCAGAGGCTTGATTGAAGAAAGACACTTCACAATTAAAGTTGGTCGAGTACTTTGGCTCAAAGCTCGTATTGTAGAAGTTGCAAGAACTTCGTATGAAAACTTACGATGTTTTTCTATAATAGATTTCAACTAGAAGCTGGAGTTCTTCCGACTGGACTAGTCCTCACTAGGGAAAAACCAGTATACATCCTTGTGTTTGTGTTTGCTCTCTGCTCTTTACTTTTACATTTACATATCTGTGATATATTTGTGATCTTGCTGCTAACAATTTTTTAATAGTTAATTTTTTGATGCATACTCTATTCACCCTCCTCTAGAGTATAGCGCTTTACATGTCATTTCTACACTAGTTAGGGTCTATAGCAATACCAATGTATATTTTACAACTGTACGATTGTCAATATCAAGCCAACAAAATTCAAGTACGAAAAATATAATAAACATGATACAGGAAAATATGAAATACAATATAAGCTTGATTCATAAGAAATTTTTTTAAATATAAAAAGTTTAGAAATATGAAATCCAAGAACGAATGTGACAAGTCTACCCTCCTTAGAAAAATTTTATCCTTAGAATTTTACTAAAACTAGTCGTGCTGGACAAACATTTTGGAATAAGCTCAAAAATTATTAACTCATCATAGAAGAAAGTAAATAAAAAAAATATTATGCAAATAGATAATAATGAAAGTATAAATAATAAGTGAATACAGAAATAATAAATAAATACATAGATACCAAGCTCTATGTCGTAATCTCACCTACAATCTAACTGGCCTCGGCCAACATCTGCTCCAAGTTACCAAGCTCTATATGTGCACGCCTCGGGGCAACTGCTCTGACCTTATGTTAATTCTACCTACCCTGCTCGGGCCGGGAATACTACGTCAGATAGTAATGCTGGAACTGCATCAGAATGGGATACTGAGCTAGGGTTCAAATTGCCAATGCTTGTCCTTCAATCGCTAAGTGAGGTGGGGCTGGCAAGTGCACGACTAAAGAAGCCTTGGGATGTAAGAGTGGGCAAGACCCAATCATATGGTCAAATACCCCTTACTTGAGACACTAGCAATTGTACCTCCTGTACTACGCTCCGGTGTACCCTAGCTTGCCATAATCGACATACCCTGCTAATACTGAATGCCAGGAAGACTGCACTAATACCACTGTTGGGGCTGGGGATACTAGAGGACGAGGAGCTCGAGGATCTGGAGTTCTGACTGCTGGGCTGGAGTTTATGACTGAACAATGGTGCTCCTTGTAGCAGAGTTGGACCTCTGCTGACCTATGATCCTCTTTGCTAATCTCTGACCGACAAGCTCTAGGGATGTGGCCATCTCGAGAACTAAATCAAAGGTGGCATAACTATGGCCTACTATGAACTACTGAAGCTCCAAATATAATCCATGTTCAAACCTCCGGCTATCCACCTCGGAAGCTACCATGCAAAAGGCAAATCTATTGAATCTGTAGAACTCTACTGCATACTGATCCACTAATCTAGTCTGCTAACAAACACTGATAAATTACTGTTCAAACTAAAATTTGGCAGTGGAGTGGAATTTCTTCTTTTAGAATCACTCCTTAAAAGTTTTTCGATTAATAGGCTTCGGAAGCGCCATTTCTTGCACTGTCCAACAATCTTGAGCAATATCCGACAATTATAGCTTTACAGTTGCTACCTTGTCCTCTGCTGGAGCCTTGGCTACATCTAGGATGGCCACTTTTGTCCTAGAACCAATCATCAACTTTAACTGCATCTTTGGTGCCAAAGAACTAAGCTGGACACAGGTGACTGAAGTTGGATGCTAAATTGTGGCTATGGTGTCCACTTGCCCCTAAAGCTAATCTGACTCCACAGTACAGAGTAGTATTGGTTTGATCATGACCTTATTGCAGTAGCTGATAAATTGGACCACATGCTGCTGGATCTGAAGCTGTTGTTACTACTACATTATCATCATGACCATGATCGTCTTTAGCATAGACTGCGGACCTAACTGCTTTGGCTGTTACTGGAGGAGATAGTTGAGCTGGCTGAGCTGGCTAATTTGGTGAGTTGACGAATCAAAATCAAGCGACAATGCCGAATGATGCTGAGGTGTTGCTAGCTCTGGTCTACGTCTTGGTAGTAGGGTCTAATACTGGCCAACAACTTGAACTGCTGGAGGCGATAGGGAAGTGGAACCCTTGGATAAAGAAGAAGGTGACATGTCCATGATGGATAAGGATACGAGATATCCATAACGGAAGAGAAAGACCACAAATATAAAGCATGTTTAAAGTTCAAGGAAAGCAGGAATGTCGATAAACATGGAAGATTAACTAAAGATAAACAAGGGAAGATTAACTGAAGATAAATAAGGGATTGTTATTTCTAACTCGATGAATCCTCTACAACTATGAAAAATAGACTTGTATGGTCCACCATAAAAACCTTGTCATGTCCCGCTCTCAAAATACTGGATAAATATGAGAACGAACATGACCAGCTACATCATACAAGGTATAAAATATCGTACGATGATCATAACAGTCTAGAAGACAAGTGTGTGGACTCTAACTGGCAAATGACACCAATCCTAACATATCAATCCTATAACAGCAAGTAACAAAAATATATCATTCCTGTAACTAAATAGGTGTCCCAAAATACTATATTATATATGATCATGAAGCCAGTAGGGCAAAATGCAACACTAGCATAGTATAATATATACATCATGCATATTACGCCATACCAGCATCGTCTAATATATACATTATGCTAACTGAAGTCAGAGAAAAGTCTCAAAAAAATAGATACTGCACCAAAATAATCATTTCCTAACGACTATAAGCGTTAAAAAATTGTTACTAACGGTTTTTTACCATTGGTAATACGGCATTGGAAATTTTCCTACTGGTAAAAAGTTGTTAGAAAAATAAATTTTATAACAGGAAAAACTGTTGGCAAAATAAATTTTCTAACAGTAAAAAGCCATTATAAAATTTATTTTTCCAATGTTTTTTATTGTTAGGAATAAAAATATTCTCAACGATTTTTACCGTTATGAAAGAATTTTTTTTCCTAACGATTATAACCTTTAGGAATGGACAAAAGATATTAAATAAATTCTGGATCTATTGAGCCTAAAAATCAAATTTAGTTGCTTCATGCACATGAACATAGACAAATTTTGTATCGTATAAAAAGTACAAACAAAATTATGATCAACATTGTTCCATTCAACTAGATCTTTCATAATTTTGTCACTTAAATAATGTTACAATAGTAAGTAATTTCCTTTGCTGACTAGTTACAAAAGAGGAACATAACAAGACTAAGAAGATATTCCATGTATTCAATCCAATAATTCAATTAACAAACTAGACAATCAGATAGAACTTATGTTTGGTTCATGTTCTTTACGATTTTATCAGCCTTGGCAATGACTTCCTCTATCCTGCCAACCATGTAAAATGACTACACCGAAAGGCCATCATACTTCTTATCTGGAACACCCTACACCATTACCATAACCATAGAAACTTGGAAATAGCAATGATTTAAATGACATTGCTGATGTTTTGAAGAGAGAATAAATCAGTGGCAGGTAAACACCCTATACCTTTACCATAACCATAAAAACTTAGAAATAGTAATGATACAAATGACATTACTAATGTGTTGAAGAAAGAATAAATTAGAAAGGGTGGCAGGTACAAAATAGAGAATAAATTGTGAGGTAACAAAAGAGAATAAAAGTACCAGAGGGAGTAAATTCAATTAGTTACCCTACCCAAACTTACAGGTTGGACTTGTATATTTAGCGAACCAAGGCATACACTGCATAATGAAGTTCAAATTTCTTAGGGTTTATAACTGCATCTTTCATCAGGTAACCATATTAATATTATACTACCAAATCTAAAAAAATAGTTCAGCACTTCAATTCTCCAACGAAAGTAGTTATTGCACACATTCCTCTAAAGCCCAAAGTAACCATTGTACCCATGTCTCTAATGTCCCAAAAGACCAATTCCCCACTCTCCATCAAATCTTACTCCTGTTCATGTATGGGAATTGGATGCCTGAAGGGATCTTGCTTGAAGTTTGAAAAGTCCTTAGGAAACATGATTTTAGAGAGATGTCCTAATATCTATTATGTTATTAGCCTCATCTTCAGATATTTTTCATTTCTATTCTTAGAGAACTTAGAGTTATATACTACTTATTTTGTAGCTACATTCTCCTTCCTAAAAATATTTAGCTCTAGAAGCATCCATACTTCCCATAATACACAAAATATGTAAGCTTCAGAACAACTAAAATCGAGCGAATATGAGTAAATACAAGGATAATGACAACAAACAACACTAAAAAAAGAAAAATTTAATGATCTTCTAGAGGGATCAAACCAGAGAAATCAGTATCTCACTTCTAGAGCTTCCCATCCCCAAAGATGGTTGACGACTTCAACAATGGCAAGGACGCGGAGGTGGCAAGGTCATGAAGATGGCGAGTATGTGGAGGCGACGACGTCATGGAGGCAACAGTCATTGACACTATGACATCGAACCTGTTACAACCAACGAAGTCGAAGGATGTCTCGAAGGCGCTGATGCTGTAGCTTCCGTACCTCTTGCTTTACTCCTCATCAGTATCCTCCTCCGACATCCTCCTTCCCAAGCCCTAAACCTAATTCTTATTTTCATTTAGAAGAAGGAATCAAGGAACAACTATATGAGAAAGAAAAAAAGTGAAAGAAGAAAAGAAGAAGAAGAAGAAGGTGTTGGAGTCCGGTATATAATTGGTGACAACATATTTGTGGAATCCAAATCTAGTTAAATATTTGATTTGATCAGATTTGGATGTCTATAATTGGTGTTGTGCTATTTTAGGTATAATAGAATTCTTATTTTAGAAAATCTTATTATGATCTAAAATATGACGTTGATAGAATATTTTAGGCTTAACAGGATTCCTATTTTATTCCTATTTAGGAAATTCTATTATGACTAGAATATGATTTTCTTATCCTATATATATATAGGGTGATGGTGGTGGCACAAAGCACAGCACAAAGTAGAGATTCAGGGTGTTCATCCATAAGAAAATCTAAGAGAAAGTCCGTACTTTGCTCTTAGGACTTTGCCATCCAAGACAAAAGGAAGAAGAAAATCTAATCGAGGAGTCATCAACTTCGATTAGGAAGATTGCTATGGGTTGGTGAGTGATCTCAATTATAATCTTCTGTTTTATTCTTGAGTTATGAGTGGGTTGAACCTATTAGGGCAAAGGGTTCAATATAAGTTCTGTCAATCTTTTAATTTCATATGATTTATTAAAGGTTAGGATTTGTCTAGGTGATGTACCTTACCGCCATATACTTGTCTTCATCTTGTGCTTTATGTCCGTTAGACAGGGGTTGGTTTTGCTCAGGTGGGTTGGCAAACACTTTCACACGCGCCCAATGGTACCATAGCTTTGAGGGTTCTGGCAACCATGTCTACGGAGCAGATGAACACTCGTATGATCACCATAACAAGGAGGAACTAGGCAATTTAAATGCCAAGAATGGAGGATCTACTCTGGTGCAAGGACTTACATGGTCCGTTGGAGGACGACAATGCAAAGCCAACGGATAAATTTGTTGAAGACTAGAAACGACTGGATCGAAAGGCCATTGGATTCATCCGCCAATGGTTGGACGACTCGGTTTTTCACCACGTGTCCATGGAGAGTTCAGTAAAAGCTTTGTAGGAGAAGCTACATTGGCTGTACGAAAAGAAGACGACTGACAACAAGATATTTCTTATTCGCCAACTCGTCAACTCGAAGTACACGGAGGGTGACTCGGTAGTACAATATCCGAACAAGCTTTAGGGTATCATCAATCAGTTGTCTGTGAAAAAGAATGTGTTTGATGATGAGCTTTAGGCCCTACTGCTCTTGAGTTCTCTACCAGAAAGCTGGAAGACGTTGGTGGTGTCGGTGAGCAACTCCGCATCTGATAGAGTTGTCACGATGGAGGCAGTCAAAAGTAGCTTGTTGAATAAGGAGGTTTAGCACAAGCAAGTGGAATCGTAGTAGGAGTCCTCTCTGGTGGCTTCTTACAGGAAGGGAGAACCATGTCACAGGCGAGGACATGGGGGGAGTTCACGGGATCTTGCAATTGTGGGCCGCTGGGAAGGCTGCTATCACTATGGCCAAAGGGGTCATATCAATAAGAACTGCATGAAGCTCAAAGCTGAGAAGGCCAAAGACAAGGGCGATCATGAGGATCTCATGACGTTTGAAGATATCATCATCGTAGCGACCGACATAGAGGAACCTTGTGGCATGTGTCATGATGGCGACCGGGTTATGGACATGGGGAGTCGTATTACACTACTCCACATAGGAGGATCTTTACATCATACCACGATGACATGTTTTGACCTGTAAAGATGGACGACAAGGGGACAGCTGCAGTTGTAGGCATCTATGATGTGTACTTGACAACGAAGTTTGGTGAGAAACTCATTCTCAAGAGTATACGACATGTACTAAGTTTATGCTACAACTTGGTTTCGATAGGGAGGCTAGCAGATGATGGCTGTTGTAGTTTATTCGGGGACAAATATTGCATGCTTGCGAAGGGTTTCCAACAGCTGGCTTAGGGAGATTTGTGTTGTGGCATGTATAGGCTCAAGCCGCTGAGCTGTATATGCGGGCCACAAACACCAGATGGAGGCTCGAGGGGCGACAGGAGGTGGATCATCGAGAACTTGCTGATAAGGGTCTTCAAGATGTTTTGAGGGTTAGGGAGGATTCGGTTCATCGAGATAAAGTGACGGATGGTGATGAGTCAAAGATTGAGGGCCAGTCTGTTTGTCTAGGTAACGTACGTCACCGCCATATACTTGTCTTCATCTTGTGCTTGGTCTCCGTTAGACGGGGTTGGTTTTGATCAGGTGGATTGACAAATGCTTTAACACGCGCCCAACAGAAGGGGGATTACCAATCGAGCAGTCACCATTAGCTATAGAGATGTGAGGAGGAGAAAATGGAAAGCAGAAAGACTGATAATACTTCTTGTATCATGTAAAAAGTATGTGATGTATTTTTATTTTAATTTTAACTGTATTAAATTTTCTAACTGTTTTAAGTGTTACAAAAAATAATATACGTTACTAATATTAATTTGTTTCTATTTTTACTAACATGTTTTATTTTGTAACCATTTTTATCTGTTAGTAATTTGTAATAGTTAAAAACCATTAGTAATTAAAAAAATTTGTGTGCTAGGAAATCCCTATTTTGGTCTAGTTAATACATGCCCTGGCTTATGCCACAAAAGGAGTAAGAAATACGAGTGGGAAGGAAAAGAAATCACTCGCGAGCTTAGGCTGCGGACCTTCGAGTACGGGCCATCCAGCTGGAGGTATGACAGATCCTCCTGCTCCTTAGTTAAATCTGGCAAGATAAAACCAGTGGAGAAACTGTAGGACCATTGAGCACCTCTAGAGGGCGGTGAATTGTCACGATCCGTACCCGAATATTTGTGCATGAGTACGTAGGCCACGCCCAGCCTACGTCGCAGTATCAACGGTAGAACGCTGTCAAGTACCCAGTAATATATTTCAACAGTTCTATGATCCTCTAGAATAATATGTTTTGGCCCATTGGTCATCGTCAAACCAGATTTTAATAATTGATTAAACTTTGTCTCGATATAAGGGCTACTCAAGTTTATTTGGACTCTTGGACACTGCCAGAGAACTGCTACCTATTCTGTTCAAGACCGAAGCTATGTTTGCCATTCGAGTCTGTATTTCCTTTATGCAATGTAATTTTCACATTTTTTAGTCTAGGAACATATTGTACACCGAGTCGTACTGGCAAATAGGCTACCCTAAAAATAGTTTCAAAATATCTCATATTTTAAAAAATAGCCCCCTATTTATAAAAAGCTCCTAACTGCTTAAAACAATTTCAAAAATCCTAAAATCATTTTTGCAAAAATTTAACAAAACTTTGACAGAACTCGGCCCGAGTTCGGCTAAAGTTCGGTTAGTGAACGTTGCTTTTTGAACTTGGTCCTCCTGCAGTTACGGATCTTGCCGACATTTTCTCATAGAATTCTGCCCGAATTCTGCCCAAATTCTGACAAAATTCTGCCTTTGGAAAAGCTATGAATAAAGAAGGATTTCGATCATTTCAACTCACTCATTCACTTTCATCTCTTCTCTCTAAAGCCTACTGCTCTCTACCAAAGTGTTCTAAGCTTTAATTTTTAAATCCCAAGCCAGTTATAATCCACTAGTCGATTTGCCAGTGCGGTACGGTCTATAAGATTCAGAGCGATTGTAATCAGAGGCTTGATTGAAGAAAGACACTTCACAACTGAAGTTGGTCGGGTACTTCGGATCAAAGCTCGTATTTGTAGAAGTTGCAAGGACTTCGTATAAAAACTTACGATATTTTCCAATAGTGTATTCAACTGGAAGCTAGAGTTCTTCTGACTGGAATAGTCCTCACAAGAGGGAAACCAGTATACATTGTCGTCTTTGCGTTTTCTTTCTGATCTCTACTTTTTATTTATTTACTTGTAATATTTCTCTGTGATCTTGCTGCTAACTTTTTATATTAGCAATATTCTGCTGCCTACTCTATCTACCCCCTCTAGAGTATTGCGCTTTATGATTGGGTTATGCAGGTAAAGCAAGGTAACGTTGCAGTTATATTTTTTATTATTCTTAACTGTTATATAGATCATAGCACAACACATGTCGACTATGAAGTTCATAAGTGAAGGCCAAGCCACAAACAGACCTCCACTGTTTGACGGTACAAATTATAACTATTGGAAAACACGGATGAGTTTCTTCTTGAAGTCTCTAGATTTTGACTTATGGTCTATAGTTATTGATGGCTACAAAAATCCTCCTTGTATTCTTGTTGAAGATGTTTTGGTTGAAAAATCCCATGATAAATATACTGAAGATGAAAAGAAAATGGCCAGTCTTGACGCTCGTGCTATTAACGCTTTATTTTGTGCTTTAGACATGATTGAATTTAACAGGGTATCAACATGCACAACATCAAATGAAGTGTGGAAACTTCTCGAAATAACCTACGAAGGAACAACACAAGTAAAGGAGTCAAAGATCAGCAAACTTACTCAGGAGTATGAGGCGTTCAAGATGAAGCCAAACAATCTATCACCCAGATGTTTACGAGATTCCTAGATATTGTAAATCCTCTGTCATCATTAGGAAAGGAGTACAGTAACCATAAGAAGATTCATAAACTGTTGCGAGCTCTCACAAAGAACTGGTTGAAGAACGTGTAGGCAACTCTAGAGGGGGGGTGAATAGAGTTTGTGTCGAAAATATCCAAATAAAATTTAACTCTATCACAAACAGAATATAATCAGAGAATTGAATGCAAAAATAATAAAGATCAAGAGAGCATACGCAAACACAGTAGTTTTAACCTAGTTTTCCTCGTAGAGGACTAGACCAAGCCTGAGAACTCTTGCTCAGGATTGAAATCCGCTATTTGTGAAATATTAGTTACACCACGTGCCTTTACTCAGAAGAGCACGTCAACTTCTTAAAAGATGGCTGGGGCGACACTTAGAATTTTCCAAGCAACTTTATATGACTCTTGCACAAACTTTTAACCGAATAGCACTGAGCACTTTTAGGCTTAGGAAGCTTGTCTAGTAGATGGAAAGGTTTTGGCATATATGAGGCTATAGGAGAAGAGAAGATGAGATGAAGAGATGAATAAAAATGGTTGAAATCATGCCCTATATATACTAGTCTGGAAGGCAGAATTCGGCCAGAATTCTGTCCTTCAAAATATGGTCGTTGTACCAGCTAACAATTGGTAACCCTAAAATCAGCTCCTGGAAATCAGAGGGAAGAGTTCGGCCCGAACTCTGCCTCCTAGGTAGTAGAATGGCCTTTGGGCTTTGTTTGGCTTGGTGGAGCTTGGGCTTCTTTGATGTAGTTTTAGGGATAAGTGTTCTAAGCCAAAAGTACTCAGTGATAAGTCAGCTTACATCATTCTAGACTCAATAAAGATAAAATGGTACAGACTCAGACTATGAGTACGCTGCAGGAGATTTGACGACGTCTATCTTGTATCGAGTTCTGACTTGATGTGTCATATTGAATCAAGACAAGTATCATACTATTAAGTTATCAATATTTGGTTGACTGTGATCCAGTTTGGGTCAACAATCTCCCCATATTGATAATTGACAAATTGATATTTGTATATCCAATGTTCATACCTAGACACATGTTAAGGAAAGTTGTACGCGAGCATGAGATGTAGTAGCTCCCCCGTAACAGTAGCTCCCCCGTAGTCCAATGTGTCCTATTATGAGATATAGTATCTTTTCCAAACACAATATGACGCATAATATTTTATCATGAACGCATACAAGTCACCTATCAAATATATATCTCTCCCTTTTGGCATTTATCAAGAATATGTAATCCAAAAAAAAGAGGATGGATAATATTGCAAGCACACAGTTATAACTCAAACGTAATAGAACAATCAACAGTAGAAAATCCAGACAAACTGAAAGTGCACTGATACAGGAATAAAAAAATAGAATGAAATACATAACCACTAAAACATAAAAGAAAACTGAGAAAGATCATCATCAGCAGCAGCAGAGACACCTATCACGGATCGCGAGACGGTCCAGCATCAGAAGGATCAGTGTCGAAACGATAGGATCAACAAATGCTGTGTCCGGGTCCAGATACCGCATGATCTAGGGGTCGTCGATATAGTAACCTTCGCGAGAAGGGTCCCGCCCCATAGAGAATGACATAGTTGGATGCCGAGTCATGCTGTACTGGATGTCGTGCAGCGAGTTGTTAATGGCACTCAACTGCAAAGTGGTACGATAATCCAGCTGGGTTCAACGGTCATCTTCCAACCGGAAGAGTGATTGCACAACATCGCCTGAATAAAGTCAAGGGTAGCAGGCGCTCGGGCTCAGGAGCTGCAGGAGCATCTGGGGCATCTGAGTCGGAAGACTCAGGCTCAGCAGGAGGAGCGATAGCAGCAAAAGTTCTCCGTGCCTTGGTCAGAAAGGCAGGAGCAGGAAGAAATGGACATTCTTCAAGAGGAATATGAAAAGCACAAAATATCATTGGTAGATATATAGCATAAATCAAGGATCGAGGCTTTGGTCTCGCATAAATCATGCAGTCCACCATCGTGCGATGGACATTGAAAGGAATATGGAAGTGCATGTGATAAAGGCCGAGAACTCAAGATAGGTCACTTCATCGGTTTATCCGCTTTGGGCAGGAAAGTAGAAAAGATGATACGATAAAGTTCATAAAAATATGGGTTAAGATATTTGGCAAGAAGCTTGCGAGGACGTGTGTTGGGAGTGCACAAGTCGTCCTTGAAGCTCTCAAGAGACGTGCCTTCCGAAAATTGAAACCATCGGGCATCAATAAGTTTCTGAGTTGGGTTCTGGTATGTCGAGATATTCAGCAAGTTCGAAATCATCGAAAGAAATGTTTATGCCGACGACACGGGAGTAAATGCGCACGTCGTCAAAAGTCATGTTACAATAAAACATTTGTATGGCCGAGAGGTAAACTAGAGAGGAGGTGGCCACAAGTTCGTCCATACACAAATCGTGAAACAAAGAGTCATATATCGAAAAAACGGTAAAGTTGATTGGATGACCGGGGTACACACTACGAGAGCGAAAATCTGTATACCACTCATTGGAGGCTTCCAATGGGACAAAGATGTGCTCATTGTAGGTGTTAGGGGAGGGTGGTGGAGGTGGATTAATTGGGTGAAGGGAGGGGAGGGAGGAGGAGGAGGTTGAGGATTTGATGAAGATGCCCCATCACTCCTCATTCTTTTCTATTTAACAATCTAGGAACCATTTAAGAGTAGATGAAAGATTTGAAAAGGAAATGAAAAAAGTAGATATACCTTAACTAATAGTAGAGGAAGAAGGAGAATCACTTCAAACCTTTGCTCATTGGAATTGGGGAGAGAAAGCTTGAAGATGAGGAAGTTCTAGGATTAGGGTTTGAAGAGAGAGGTTTGAGAGGGTTTTAGAATGGTGGAGATGAAGAGGGAGATGCAAATTTCAGGTTTAAGATGGCTAGGGTCGGCAGGGTGCAAATATCATAGCCGTTGGATCAACAAAATAAAGGGCTGAGAGCTAAC